>PVKE010000098.1:0-67789 GCA_004027555.1 Craseonycteris thonglongyai | reverse complement strand
AAATGTGAACTAGAACTTAGTGTACAACTCAGTAGGGCACTGTTTCTATAAATCTTAAAGACAGAGGCAATTTTCTCTTGGCTAGGAAAGGTTTTCTTTCTCTAAATGAAAATTAGCTCTGTGACTACAGTTACCCATGCTGAGCATTTGAGCAACAAGGTAGAGTCCTACATGCCAGATTGTTCATTGCTTAACGGCTGCAGACAGAAGCAAATGAACTCTCACTGATCCATAGGATTTCCAGCCTGGCAGGCAAGCCTCTGTCACAAAACTACATAGATTTGAGTACAATTAGGGAGCCCAGCTCCCCTTCACAGAAGGTTGAGGTGCAAATGTATAAATATTTCTTTTACAATGTCAAAACTCCACTTTACATTTCTAGATGTCCTTCACTGAGAGCCTATATAACACTCATGATTCTTCTATTTGAAATTTTCTGGAAACAAATCACAATTTAAAATCCAAGTTTTGAAATTATTAACAAAGGTTAGTATGGATGCCAATGCATTCATCCAACCAAAACTCTTTTCCAGATTTACTAAATACAAAGGAAACAAGGGCTATTCATGGCTGATTTCCAGGTGTCTCCTCCCACTACCTACCCTTCCTCACTTCATCTTCAAGGGAGATGAAAGTCACCCACCCACGTGATTTAGAAGCCCATTAAAATCCTCGTGCCTTATGGAGACCATGTCTACAAATTCATCTCACAGCTGGTCCCTCCCTCTCATAAAACTACACCATATTAGGATACAACTGTAAGAGAGGAAATTGTTGCACTTTTTTTTTTTAATGGCAAAGCAGATTAAACAAAAAAATACAAAGAAAAAGCCATCTAAAATACAGGCAAGCAGGAAATACTTATTACACAGTTGAATATAATTAAATTTAATAAGCAGTTACTGTATGGTGAGTCCTACTGAACAAGCAAGGGGTTCAGAAACAGAAAAATAAAATGTGGCCCTCCCTGTAAAACTACTGATAATATAGTTGAAACATGTATGTAAATAACCACGATATAAGGCAACATAGTCTCACAAAAGTGACGTGCAGTCCAAGTGCAATGGGAACACCAACCACTGAATAATCTCAACTGGGAAAAATCAGCATGGGCTTCATAGAAGCCACAGCATTTAAGCTAAGCCTTCAATTACGTATAAGAACGTTTGGAAATGGGGAAGTTGGGATGGCTCAGCTGGTTAAGCACTTGTTTTGCAGCCCCAGGGACCAAGGATCAAATCCTGGCATCAGCCAATGCAAACCTGTGTGCTGAACTGGGGTGTGCTTCTCATGCAGGAGGCCCTCAGGTCAGTTCTCGCCCCCCAGTTTGGCCCCTGGCTTAAGGGGGCGTGCCTCCCACGCAGGTAGCCCCCAGCCCAGTTCTCACCCTGCAACGGCCCTGCCCACCTGTGTGGAACAAAACCATGTTGAAAATTAATGATGTACAACTGTGAAAACTGCTCTGGGCCCTCCTCCTTCTCTCTGTCTCTCTCTGTCTCTGTCAAAAACAGTAAAATAAATCTTTAAAAAAAATTTGTATTAAAGGGCTTTGAACATCATGCTCAGGTGTTCAGGATTTTTTCCATAGGCAGCAAAGCAAGGGTGCATGTTTGAAAGATACTTCAGATAAAATAATTGGCAACATTTTCTTTATGCTTTTCTGCCATTTTCAAATAAGCATATATTCACAAATATGAAGGGGGGATACAAAAATAATTATTTCAGGGGGAAAAACACTACTAAAACTTATTGATAATTGGATTGTATATATTGAGGGAGGAGGGCATTTGAGACACAGAAGTTTAAAATTAATGTCAGGTTTCTCCTGATGGTAGCCAGTCATGCCTCAAGCCTAAACAGGAACATAGGAAGAAAGGAAGCAAACTTCTAAGGTCCGCCCACCATCTCCTTCCAATCAATTAAAAACGAAAAGATATTAAATCTACTTCAGGTTCCACTAACCCAGAGTATTCATAAAAACATGGTTTTCTAAGCAAAGGACTACGTACTGTAAACAAAGGAACAAGAAAAAAAGCTGAGAAGATATGGTTACCAGTTTTCAAGTATACTTAAAGTGAATTCTTTTTTTTTTTAAGATTCATTTTTATTGTTTTTGACAGAGAGAGAGAGAGAGAGATACAGAGACAGAGAAAAGGGGGTGGGCCCCGAACAGTCTCCATAGTTGTACATCATGGGTTTTTCCACATAGTTTTATTCCACAGGTGGGTGCAGGGCTGCACAGGACAGGAACTGGGCCGGGGTCTTCACCCCAGTGAGAACTGAATTGGGGGCACTCCCCAGTTCAGCATATGGGTCCGCACAGGCCGGGGCCGGGATTCGATCCTCGGTCCCCAGGGCTGCAAAGTGAGCGCTTAACCCACTGAGCCATCCCAGCTTCCCCAAAAGTGATTTTTAAAGTGTCCTTGATACACCTATGTTAGTTGTTCTCTATTCTTTATCACTTGTTAGATGTTATTGTACCATATGGCCCCAAATTATTATGGTCTGTATTACTATATTCAATAGACTTAAAAGGAAAAATGTTATATTTCTTCTAAATCTATAAATTAATTCTCTCATATTAAATGTGATATGTATTCCTATTATCCAATCACCACAAATCTAAAATGCTGACTTAGGAAACTTTTCAATTCAAAAGCCAATGAACACAAATAAATGAGTACAAATAAAACTGTATAAATCTGAGTAAGATTGTTGGGCTTTATCAATGTTATGATATCATACCACAGTTTGGCAAAATGTAATTGTTTGGGGAAAATTGAGTATTTGTACAAAGGACCTCTCTGTATTATCTCTAACATGAATCTATATTATCTCAATATTCAAACTGGTTGAATTCTTTTTTAAAAAGTGGGGGGGGGGGCGCAGCTGTGTCCCGAGAAACCTTAATTTCTTAATTTACTTTGGCCATATAACAGACTAACAACAGCAAGGGAAACTTGGAAGCTAACTACTTATAGGTAAAAGCATACACATTTTTTCAGATTCCAAATCTAAGCAACCATAAAGTAAAAGGGAAACAGTAAGAGAAACATAGTGACCAGAATGATTCCTGTGTCTCCAGCTTTACATACAGCCCTGTAAGTAGGTAAGGATGGTATCATTACTGCTCTCCATTTTACAAACAGGGAAGCAAAGGCTCAGAGGGGTAAAGAGATCTGCTGCCCAAGTCTTCACACTAACTGGAGCTAAGCAAAATCAGGTGTCCACGATTCAGTGTCAAAATGCCAAGGGAGTCTAATTTCCTAGTAGGAGAGGAAAGGGAAAGAAGGAAGAAGCACATAAGAAAACAGAAGGTTAAATGCACCTAAAGTGATATTATTCAAGCAATATTATAATAGAGTGAAGAAGGGAGGGGCTGCTAAAGGAGGAAGCTGCCCAAGGCAGCAATAAAGAAGCAGCACGGCACTCCACGGATCTCCCTTCACCTCCCTTCTGTTCCATAGGAAGCTAGGGGGAGCTGACAGAGTAGATAGAATTCGCTCTAATGACTGAAACTGGCAAAAACTGAAGTGCTCCACGCTGGTGGATATAGTAATTAGCAACAAAGGGCCATGATTGCCAGGGGGAGAGAGGGAGACCCTCCTGTCAATTACTGGCAAGAATATAAATACAGGAAGGCAGAGAGGATATAAATACTGTACAGGAGGCAGAAAGGTACCAGCTTTTGGGCCCAGGAAGTTTTTCGCAGGGAGATCTTGACCAGGAACGCTCGCTCAGGCCCAGGCCAGCGGAGACAGAGGCCAGGAAGGTTTTACAGGGAGCTCTTGATCTGAGCACTTTTTAGGGTCCGGAGGTTTTCTTTTGTTTGTTTTTTTTAAAGATTTGTTTTTATTGGTTTTTGACAGAGAGACAGATAGAGAGAGACAAAGAAGGGGGAGGGCCCAGAGCAGTTTCCATAGTTGACAGCATTAGTTTTTCATATAGTTTCACTCCACAGGTGGGCGCAGGGCTGGACAGGGCAGGAACCTGGCCGGGGGTTCCCACATAGGTCCTGGCAAGAACTGAACTGGGGGCACACCCCAGTTCAGCATATGGGTCCACATGGGCCGGGGCCGGGATTCGATCCTCAGTCTCCGGGGCTTCAAAGCAAGCGCTTAACCCACTGAGCCATCCCAGCTTCCCCTGGGAGGTTTTTGCAGAGCTGTTACCAGCAGGAAGCAGCTGGATAGGCCCACTAAGCACAGCAGTGGCTTGGTGCCCCACCCTGGGAGCACAGACGGAGAGGACAGGCAGACAGCAGACAGCAAAGGGGAGCATACACTCAGGGCTGGGATCGCTGGGCTGGAAGACGGGAGACGGCCCCTCTGCTTCTGTGAAGGTTGGAGAGATGCCTAAAGCATAGAGCCCCAGCTACCTGTGCCTCCCAGAGGACAGTGAGTGAAGGGAAGACAGAGACAGGTGTCTCCTTTCCGCTTATGCCTTTTTGGACTTTGCTTTACTCTACCTCAGGGATCTGCATGGAGGACCCTTCTATAGCCACCTGTGTTCTCCAAAGGACAGTATTGGTAAAAGGGAGAAGGGTCCTGGGTGCAGCCTGGGACAGATCTGGGAGTGGCAGCAGGGTTCTTTCTTTCTGCCTAGGACAGGTCTAGGGGTGGCAGCAGGGCTATTTCTTTTTGCATGTTGTATCTAGCTCTGAAATAAAGGCTCCTTTCCTGTCTTCCGCCCAACCTCCACCTTCTCGAGTCACAGGTGCCCTGGTAATAAACCCTTATTCTGTGACCCAACTCCTGTGTCAGTCTATTGGCTGAATGGCATGAGCAGCACAAGCCTGGACTCAGTTTCCCTCTGGTGACAATATTATCTCAGCAGTAAGATAAATAAACCAAGTTCATGACCTACTGAGAGGCTTCCTGTTAGGAGACAGTTAAAACCCTGCCCAACACCAGAAGGTGAAAATTCCCACCTCCAACTGAAAAATGACTGACACAGCTAAAAGCATAATGCAGGCCAAAGCAAACCCCTGACGCCCTGACAGGCAGGTCTCTAGAGTGGCAAGGTATTATGCAATCTGTCTTTTTCTTACAGTATTCTCATCTGACTATCAAAAGAATCTCATGAAATAACACTGGGAGGAAAGGTTAGAGGTACTGTCATTTATCAGACAAATTTTATTGAGCAACAACTATGTGCCAAAGCACTAAGCAGGGTGTTACAGGTAAAATTACTTTAAAAAAAGGTAGACATGGTCTGAGACAGTGATCATATATCATATCACACTATAAATCCAGCCACAGTAAATGCTACAAGAGAAAGCTTTGAGGCATATAAAACAGGGGGTCTGTTGTAGTCTGAAGGTTGAGAAATAAGATACGATGAGATATCAAAACTTGTGTAACACAAGTGATGAGAAGCTCAGCTCTCAGAGAAAAGATAGCTAGAAAATACAGAGAATTAGCTCTAAAACACAGAACTCTGACTATCCCATGCAAGAAAGGAGAGGTGATAGAATACAACAATGCAACACTGCTGAGCCACATATAACACCCATTTTTCTGAAACAAATTGTATGATCCAATGTATGACTTGGGCCTATGATTTACCTTATCTATAAAATCTACAGTCTAGGCACAATCAAATCCCCACAATTACTTTTATTAATACTCGTATTCGCTATAGTACATAGGAAAGAAACCCATAGTTTAAGACTGGACCCCAAAGTGCACCAAAAAGTCAACTATCAGAAAGTCACTAACAACTCTTCGAAAACCACTGGGGGAACTATTTACAGTTGTTAAGAAGAAAACGGAGGGGAAACCAGGATGGCTCAGTGGGTTAAGCACTCACTTTGCAGTGCCGGGGACCGGGGATCGAATCCTGGCCTCGGCCGGTGCAGAACCATATGCTGAACTGGAAGCTCCCCCAGTTCAGTTCTCTCTCTCTCTCTCTCTCTCTCTCTCTTTCTCTCTCTCTCTGTCTGTCAAAAATAAATAAATAAAACGGAGCCTTCCTAAAGTCCCCAAGAGCGCTTCTCAACTGAGTTTTCTGTTTTGTTTTACATTGGGGAGCAGGATGTGTGGGGTGGGGTATGGGATGCAGACTCCCGCAGTGGGTACAGATGGGGGTTCTGGGGATTATGAGAATCCAGAAATAAAACACAGTCCTGCCCTGCAGAAGCTCATAATACACAGGGAGGCCAGCCATACACAAGCAGGTATCTTCAGCATGGTGTGAAACCGGATAAAGGTACTTCTTTGGGGGATGCTGGGATAGCTCAGCAGTTGAGCATTTGCCTCACAATCACTAAGTCTGGTGTTCAGTTCCCAGGCCCTGGCCCATACAAAGCCATATACTGAACTGCAGCACAACTGGTACGGTAACCACCAGGATGGCTTGGCGGTGAAAGTTCCTGACTCTCATGTGAGAGGCCCTCCACTTTGGATCCTGTCACGCATGGCACCACATCCACCTGTATGGAATGAAACTATGTCACAACTAATGATGTACAACTATGGAGACTGCTCTGGGCCCTCCCCTCTTCTTCCTCTTTCTCTCTCTCTCTCTCTCTCTCTCTCTCACACCTTCTCAAAAAGTGCTTCCTTGTTTTCAAGTCTAGCAAGATACACCAGGCTCATTTTGGACAATTCCAGCCTAGGCCTGGAACCAGACATTTTTCTAAGGCACCCTACTTCCTTTTATTGGGAAAGAGCCCTTTCTAACTGGTTCTGTTCTTCTGACATGACTTGAACGGGTTCCTACTAGAAGATGCTCAAATATAATGGGCTGAACACACCAATATGTAAATATGTTTACATTCATTAGTTATGTTAATATTATACAAAAATACCCTCTAGTCATCTTTGAAGGCTAGTAAGCACCAACTCATTCTCTGAAAATTGATAAATCGGAGAACAGAATAAAAGCATTCAAATTGCCTTTCCTGTATGGAACCTATTTCAAAGTAACAAAACAGTTGAGGAGGCAAAGTTCTTTACAGAAGAATCACAGCTAATAAATAATAGATTGAAAGGAAATAACAATCAGAAAATTGTCCTATTACTATCTAATGACATAATCTAAGCAATAACCATAAATTGCTACTAAAATCATTCAGTGAAAGGCTGAATGGGAAACACACAACAGAAGGACTGATGATGACACCTGAACCCACTGATCAATCTCAGAATCACCAAAGTGGGTGCTGATAAGACGTGCCTGCTAAAATGATGCAGATGAAGGAACACCTAAGGAGTATTAGTTACAGAAAGAAAATCTGAAGCTAATCAAGACCCTATACCCAGCATGTCCAACCTGTGGGTCAGGACAGTTTTGAATATAGCCCAACACAAAATCTCAAAACATCATAATAAAATTTTTTTGTGACCCTTTTTATTTTTTTAAGCTCATCAGCTATCATTACTGTTAGTGTATTACATATGTGGTCCAAGACAACTCTTCCAGTGTGGCCCAGGGAAGCCCAAAGGTTGGACACCACTGCTCTAGATTCATCTACCAGCTTTCCAGACACAAAAGAACATGACAGATGACACAATGACACAAAAAATGCAGTGAAATCCAGAATGAGAGAGACCCTACAGGACAAATAATAATTCTTCAACAAATAAATTATATGTAAAAAAGGTGTGTGGGGGAGAAATTGTCAACAATTTTAAGAAGAACTTAAATGTAACATATGATATCATTTGGATCCAGATTCAAACAGTCAACTGTGAACAGGTATTTTTGAAACAACTGAGGATAAGTAAACATAAGAGTAGTTATTAGATAATATTAATTTGGGGGAGTTATGTTGGGTGTGATAAAGTCCCTATTTATTTGGGATACATATGAAATATTCACAGGTAAAAAGTGATATGGCGTACAGAATTATCTTAAAATATTTCAAGGGAAAAAATGGAGGGAAGACAGATAAAATAAGAATGGCAGACTGCTAATAACTGTTGAAGCTGGATGATGGATATGTAAAGATTCATTGTTTTATTCTCTTTACTTTTACATATATTTGAAAAACAATCCATGACAAAGGTTGGGGCAGGGGGAATTCAACCCTTCTGCATGGATAATCTTCACAATATTATTTAAACACTGAAAATGTGCAAACAACCTAAAACTCTATCAACAGTACACAAATTAGGTAAATCATAATACACACAAAAAGGAGTATCATGAGGCCAAAGAAATGACCATAATATTTTAAAGTCTACTACCTTTTTATATTGAGTAAAACAAAGCAACAAACAAACAATACACTGTGAACAGCACATACAGTATAATTCAAATTTGATGCATGCACAGGAAATGCCTAGAAGGATGTTCAACAAGGTGTGAGCATCTCTGGGTCATATTTAAGCAAGTTATTTTCACTGATCGTTGGGAACTTCTAATGAAGGCATTCACTCATAATGTTTTAGAGAGGAGGTGATGTTTTATTTTTTCTCAAAAAAAATTTGAAGATTTATTTTATTGTTTTTTTGACAGAGCAAGAGAGACAGAGAAACAGAGAGAAGGAGGAGGGCCCAGAGATGTCTCAATCGCTGCATGTCATCAGTTTTCAACATAGTTTCATTCCACAGCTGGGCACCGCACAGGGCAGGAACTAGGCAGGGAGCTTTCCCCATGGGAGGCATGCCCCAGGCGGGAGCCAAACCGGGGCCCTCTCACATGGGAAGCTCATTCCAGTGGGAACTGAACTGGGGTGGGAAGCACACACCAGTTCAGCAAATGGTTCTCATGGGCCAGGACGGGGACTCAACCCTCAGACCCTGGGGCTGCAATGCGAGTGCTCGACCTGCAAAACCATACCAGCTTCCTTTGTTTCTCAAATTTAAAAAGGTGTTGAAAATATGGTTCTTATGATGATTAAGTGGCATAAAATACTAAGAGTAAATATCACAAGACCTGGAATATGACTAGACATTCAAAACACGTTAAAGCTCTCTTTACTTTTTACATTTGAAAACCATAATAAAGCAATTGCTTCTTTAAAAAACAAAAATCCCTCCCTCACTCATGTTAGTCCAAAACTTGTATACTTCCCTTCTCTTCCTTCATTTACAGGTAGTTATTTGTTCACACCTATTACGTGTTTCATTTTCAAGTTTAAAACAGAATTCAGTCATCATTAACTCATCCCTATAATGTTCCTTTGAAACAGATCTTCTGAAAGTAAGGTATATATGACCATCAAATCATAGATTTTTTTTTTTACTCTCATGTCAAATGCCTGTAAAAATTCAGCACTCTCCCAACTAAGCTTCTCTGTAATTTATTATTAAGAGGAGTAAAGGGGTTGATGAGACATGGATGGGATTCCTTCACATATGAAATCTCCTCTTCTTGCTCTTTTTTAAAAAACTGAGGGGAAGCCAGATGGCTCAGTGGGTTAAGTGCTCACTTTGCAGCGCCGGGACCGAGGATCGAATCCCGGCCCCGGCCCGTGCGGAACCATATGCTGAACTGGGAGCTCCCCCAGTTCAGTTCTCTCTCTGTCTCTGTATCTCTCTCTGTCTCTCTGTCAAAATAAATAAATATATATAAACTGACCTAGGGAAAGCCAGGATGGCTCAGTGGGTTAAGCACTCACTTTGCAGCGCTGGAAACCCAGGATCGAATCCCGGCCCTGGCCCGTGCGGACCCATGTGCTGAGCTGGGGAGTGCCCCCAGCTCAGTTCTCTCCCTGTCTCTGTCTCTGTCTCTCTCTCTGTCAAAAACAATAAAAAATAAATAAATAAAATTTAAAAACTGACCTATAAAAGCCATCCTTTTAAAACACTTAAGGGCAGCTGATAAATTTTGCTTCCATTGTAATATTTTTTGTTACATTAGACATATCTGGATATAACCAGTTCTGTGTAGTCACATGGTATCTGCCTTCCATCATTCTTAACCTTGCACACACAGATGCTTACATTTTTCACCAAGTACACATCAAAATGGAAGAGGGTTCAGACCGAATGTTTGGTTCAAGCATCGGGCTGATACTCAATTCTTAACAGTGGAAAAAGTTTTTCTTGAAATTCACAGGCAAATGGCAAGCCATTTATGATGACTGGTGTGTCGATGTGAGTACAGTAAGACTCTGGGTAAGAGGGGTTCATCTGTGATGAAGAAGTAAAATCTGCAGTGAGGAAATGGTTTCAAAAACCATACACCAATTTTCTTGTAAGGACAGATTTCAAGAACCAGTGCAGTGTTGGCAGAAGTGTATTGAATTCAGTGTGTGGTGATCCTGCAGAAAAATAATTATGCAACTTCGAAAACAAATGACGTAGGTATATTTCTTTTTCTATTTCATTAAAATATCTTTTCCCATTTATTTTCTATTTAAGTGGAGGCAAATTTATCAGCCAGCCTTCACACAATTCAGTAATTTTCAGTATATGTTCAAAGTTGTACATCTATCACCACTAGTTTCTGAACATTTTCACCCCAAAAAGAATTTTGTTACCAATTTAGTAGTCACTCCCCATTTCCCCCACCTCTGACAATCACTAATGTAATTATAATTGTTACTGAAGCTGCGTTTGAGTGAAGGGGATAGAAAAATGCAGTATATTCCTCATGTCAAAAGATCTCCATTTTAAAGGTTTGAAATATATAATGAACATGCTTCAAATCCACACGCACCATCATAACACACTAAAGATTTATTTTCCTCTTGAATTAATCCTCCTACTATAAAGCAGAAATCAAGTCAAACAGCTAGAGTTGGCTTACTTTGACAGCATTAATAATCAACTCTGAGCATCTGACCACAGCATTTTCCCTAATCTTCTATCTCAAAATTCTCATGCAAAAACAAAATAAAATTTAGCAACTACCACAAAAAAATTAATTAAATGTAAAAATAGTACATTAAGTCATTAAGATAAGCTAAATTCATACCACTTTGCTCAATTACCTAGAAAAACTTATCAAAACAGTTCAGATATTAAGTACACTAAAATTTTCTATACCGGTAGATTAAAAATTTTTTTTTGAGCAACTAGGTTAAAATTTACAGGGGGAAAAAATGAAGCAGTTGAATATGCTTGTGGATTATTGATCCTAACTGCAATATTGCTTTACCAGCCATATTTTAAATATGAAAAGTTACTTTATTGCTATCATAATTCCAAGAGGAAAATTAAGGAATCACTGAAAGTTACTGGTGATCCTCCTTAAATTCAGATATGTAACTGTGCACCTACCAAAGGCACTACAAATCCAACTTCTATCTCTTCATATAGCAGATAATATAGGTAATGAATCATCCCTATCATATCCTTACCCATATCTTCTCATAAGCAGCCATAGAAAAATTTTACATTTCTGTTTAAAAAACAACATGTATACTGTGGAAATTTTGGAAAATATAGGAACAAAGAAAGAAAACCTATCACCTAAAATTTCATGATATAGATTACTACCATTAAAATGTTTACATATCTCTTCCCAGATCATTTTTCCACACATTTATACATAGTTGAGATCTTGCTGTACATAAACTTTGCGCCTACATTTTCATTTTATACTATTCCATTAGCATTTCCCCATGTCACTGAAAACTCTTCATAAACTATACTTGTTGCAGAGTACACTATCTTCTGGATAAATATATGGAAATATTACACAAATGAATTTTATATTCTCCTAATAATGGACATTTGAAATTTTCCCATTTAAAAGCCACTATTTCTAATTTCAGAGGACTTTTTAATCATCATGCATACATTTCTTTCCTAAACTCATATCAGATGCACAGAGGCCACACATTTTCATATTGGATACAAAAGACTTGGTTATTTTCAAGCAACTGTGATGCAGAGTCACTGCTAAAAGGCACACTGCTGTCTGAAAAAAAATAACACCCAAATCATTAAGACTTTGGAATGAACAAACAATGCACCATAAATTCTTTAAACCACTCAGAAAGGAAAGGACATGCCCTCCATCAAAAATCATTTTCTCCTATAGGAAACTCACAATCAGATCTCTCCCTGACTTCAATACCAAGAATGTGAAGAGGGAGGATTCATCTTGTTTGCCTGTTTATCACTTTGGCAATGGCTATCTTATATAATAGATGACCTTGGGTTTCTACTTTAGACTCTCTTTTAAGGCAGACCAGCATCTCACGAAGGTGACCACAGAGCAAAGAATCCACTTCAGAAAAACAGGCTGCTGTCACTCCAAACCAAACAGTGCAGGCAGCCAAGACTTCCAGGACAGCATAGGGATGCCAAGCAGAACCGAAGACTTTTAGAACCCACTTTCAATTACTTACCCAGCCAAATAAATAAAACAGAAACTTCCAAATCCTTGTCTCAGTTCAAAAGCCTATTACTTTTTTTAGTTAACATAAAACAAACTTTTCTGCCAAATACTTTCAGAGTCCAAATCCAATATTAAAACTAGCCAAAAAAAACACAAGTTGGATCCTGGCATAGACTTCATTTTAAAAATAAGATTGCTTATTTACTTTACCTTATCTGCTGCTCCACTATTATCAAGCTATTGCCTACTAATTTTAGGTACTAGTAATAGTACCTAGAATCAATTCTCTCCCTCTCAAAAGGGCACTGTGTTCTTAGTAAGAAATAAATAAATGTTTTCTTCCTAAAACTTGGCTCTAAGGAAATTGTTAGAATAGAATGCTGGTCCACCTAAAATCCTTACATCATGTTTTTCTTATTCACGACAAACACCAAGCCATTTTCCAGTCACTGGGTTAAAAAGACTTGCTCTTACACCATATTCAGAACTTCATGTTCCTTTCACTGAAAAGTTAAACTCACTACCTACTATTACGAGCCCTGCAGGAAATCTGAGAGTTGCTTTACTTTTCTTACCATACTCTCTAAACAAGATGATTACAGAGCAAAGTTATACCTATCAGCCAGAGGCTGACTGAATGAGGGAGTTAAAGGCCTTGATGTTATACGCTTCCATTCAAAATCCAGTCAAATGCTACATGCCTTAGAGGACATTACTTAACCTTGAGGAGTCTCAGGGCTAACTAACCTCTGGCAATATGGGGTAGAATTTAAGAACAAAACACATAAAAACCTACTATTATTATATTTCTAACACATAGCAGGAGATCAAATATCTGTTGACTATTTTGACAATGTTCAAACAGTTCTTTTTCCACAATCTCCATCATTATTTATTCATTTTCACAAAATAGACAAAGGAAACACTTCTAATTGACGCTGGATTTCACTCAAGCAAAATCATCTTCCTCTTTTCACATGATGTCCATCAAGCCACCATCTTTCCACCCAAGTCCTTTCCTTTTCTTACTCTCTCGTATGTACTCTTTTGTTCTTCACTATGATCAGTTTTAGGCTCATTTGGTACAATTTTTTCCACTACTAAAATGCTGGGGAAGCCCGGATGGCTCAGCGGGTTGAGCGCTGGTATTGCAGCCCTGGGGTCCAAGGATGGAGTCCCAGCCCCAGCCTGTGTGTACCCATATGCTGAACTGGGGCGTGCCTCCCACCCCAGTTCCGTTCCCGCCGGGGAGAGCTTCCCATGTGGGAGGCCCCTGGTTCAGCTCCTGCCCAGGGTATGCTTCCCATGTAGGAGGCCCCTGGCTCTCCAGGGGAGTACCTCCCATGCAGGAGCCCCCTGCTTGGTTCCCACCCTGTGCAGCCCTGTGCCCACCTGTGAAATAAAACTATGTTGAAAAACTAATGACGTACAGCTATGCAGACTGCTCTGGGCCCTTCCCCTTCCCTCATCTCCCTCTGTCTCTGTCTCTCCCTGTCAAAAACAATAAAAATAAATCTATTTTTTTTTTAAAAGAGCCTTTAAAATCCTTTTACAGCATTCATAGCTCACTTACATAGCCCATCAAATGCATACACAACTTGAAACTTCTTCCTCACTACAGCCTGGTTGAGAACCAACCGTCCAAAGCTTGGACACAATATCCATGTTTTTTGGCGGGAAGAAGTTAAATGCCCCCAACGAGTCACGAGTCTAGTATGTCCCCACCAGAGATGACTGCTTGCTTCTAAAATAGTTTAGAAAGAAATAAAAGGTAGGGTACCTTACAATCTATATTAGTACACATTTTAATGTGCTGAGAGACCCAATTCAGTAAACTCTCACCTAAGACCCTGCAAAGACACACAGCCAGTGCTCCCTCAACTAGTCTCCTGAAACGAGGCTGTTCCGCAACCGGACTGTTTATTCCTCCGGGTAGCTTCTCTTTCTGCCACTGTTTTGGGACAATTTAAATCTATAAAAAGGTGACCAAAGGGAGGCAGTGACAGCGCTGGACCAACCACAAAGAAATGAAAAGAATATCACACTGGATCTATAAAAGAATCATGAAGTTAATGGGTCTGAAGCACTGAGTATGCGTCAAGCACTTTCTATAGGTGAGCTCTTTCACCCTCTTGACAACACCAGGAGATCAATATTGTTCCCATTTTTCAGGTGAAAAGCTGAGGCTTTGAGAGGTTAAGTAACTCATCCAGCACCACACAGCTCGTGAGAGGAGGACTAAGGGAAAGAGCATGGATTTTAACCCAAGCAATCTAGCCACAGATTACAAGCTCTTAACTTTTGCATTATAAACAACTACTAGTTTACAGAGCTGGAGACACCTTTGAAGAAAAGAGGGGAAGGAAAAGTGTCAACTAGGAATTGATGAATGGAAGCCCCAACATAACAAAGGACTTCCTAAACATCTGCAGCTTAGGAGCATTTTCCAGCAAGTTACAAAATACAATAGGTACAACAGCCATGGGTAGGCCATGATTTCAGAGATGAAAGCAAATGCCAAAGTAAGATTCTAGAGCACAGCTCCAGAGACTAAGCCTTAGCTCTCCTTGCTGGTGTTCCCATTTCCAGAAGTGCATCTCTGCCCTAAACAGGGTGTACCTGGTTCTGGAGATGGCAAAAGAAACAGATCAATTTCCCTAAAGAAAGGGAACAAGATTTCAATGTATAAAAATAAATCCTTCTACCAAGGCACTTGAGGTTTCTCTTCAGAGCTTCAATCTGATCACTCCACTTGCTCCTCTTTTTTTCCTTTAATTCATTTTATTGTTTGAGAGAAGATGAAAGAGAGAGAAGAGGGGAGGGCCCAGAACAGTCTCCATAGTTGTACATCATTAGTTATGACACAGTTTCACTCCACACAGGTGGATATGGGGCTGCGGAGGGTAGAAACCGAACTGAAGGCCTCCCACATTGGAGGCGAGAACCTTCACTGTCATTCCAGCAGTTACCAGTTGCACTGTAGTTCAGCATATGGATTTGCATGGACTGGGACCAGGATTCGATCCCTGGACCTTGCAGCTGTAAGGCAAGCACTCAACCTGCTGAACTATCCTGGTACTCCCTCCACTTGCTCCTTTATTAACAATAACAGTCCTGGGCAGAAAGTAAACAAACACATACCTAACAAAAATAAAGCTGATTTGTGTAAAGAAGTAACACTTTTTTTTTTTTTATTGTTAAATTTACTGGAGTGACATTGATTGGTAACAATTAGACAGTTTCTGGATGTACAAGTCCACATCACATCACCCATGCATCGCATTATGTGCTCACCACCCAGAATCAGCTCCCCTTCTTATCACCACATATCTGGTGCCCACTCCCACCTCCCCCGCAACTCTCCCTCCCCCCTCCTCCCCCTCCTCAAGTAACCACCAAACTACTGAGTGTGTCCATAATGCTGGTACCCACTCCCACCTCCCCTCCCTCTCTCCTTCCCCCCTCCTCCCCTCCTCCCCTCCCCTCAGGCCAGAAGTAACACTTTTGATGGCCCTACAGAATTATTTAAAAAGAAAAAAAATTTTTTTTATTTTATTGTTTGAGAAAAAGTAGGGGGTGGAGGGGAAAGAGTAGTCCCTATACTTGTACCTCATTAGTTGTGACATGGTTTCATTCCACACAGGTTGATGTGGGTCTTTGTGGGCCAGGAACCAAACTGGGGGCCTCCTACATGGGAAGTGAAAACCTTTGCTGCCATCCTGGCAGTTGGTTACTAATTGCACCACAGTTCAGCATTTGGTTTGCAAGGGCCGAGGCCAGGAATCAAACCCCAGACCTTGCAATTGTGAGGCAAGTGTTCAACCGCTGAGCTACCCCTGCATCCCTCAAGAAAGAAAATTTTTACATGTCAGTTGTATTATTTTTAAAAATCCAACAATGAAAAACTTAATAAAGTAGTAATTAAACATCCCTCTATAATGCTCCCCTTCCTCTTAAAAATAGCTGGCACATGTCATACCAGATTTTCCTTGGAATTCTAGTACTAAAAGACCAGTGTTTTTATAAATATAATGTCATTCTTCTGTATTTTAAAAATGTGAAGTCTAAATCATTATAAATTGATGTATAGAGTTAAAGTACAAATGATAAAGCAGCACATAACTCCCTACATACATCAATTCATTAGTGATGCATACGATGCATACACATAGATTTCTTGAACTAAACTATGCTTAATAAGCATTAGCAAAATAATAAAAGGTCCACCTATTGCCAGCTGTTCTTGGTATGTATGCACATTTCCACTATGCACACATCTCATCCACCAGTGCTCTGAGGCCCTGAGTCTAAATCCTCCGTATTTATTTCAGATAAAGATTTGCACAGGGTTCCAAACACAGTCTGCCATGGGTGGCCCTATGGTGATAGGTTGGTAGCATGTAGTCAACCCACAAGCAATACTTACTGTGAAAAGAACGTCTTTCACCCACCTTCTTTGAACATACGGTACTTCTCCCAAAGTAGCATGATAGGGCAAGAAGGCTGACTCTGGCTGAAATGTATCCTTGGGGAATAATCTGGCCCTAAAAAAACAGATCTGGAAAAAGAAGAGAGCAGGGAATGCACCCCTGCTAACAGGGAAGTAGCTCAATGCAGGGGAGGGCTGGAAATTAGGCTTTCCATTTCCTAATCCTCCTACCACATCCTTCTTTTAATTTCCTTTACATCTCTCCTTACCTCCTATTTTTAAAACTACTCCATTTGGGAGCTCTAACAGCAGTAAAGGGCCCAAATGGGCTCTCAGAAAAATGTAAGCAATGAATAAACCTAAGATTCTCAACCTCACTAGTTTTAATTCCTACTTCCTTAGTTACAAGATACCTAGGAATGGTTTTAAACAGGACAGGCAAGTAACAAGTGCACATTTGAAATGTTAATTCAGCATATAATTCTCTGTGTACATCAACACATAAATGACTCAGACTTCAGATTTTTAAAAAACAAAAGAATGGCATGATACCCATAAAAACACTGGTGTTTTGGTACAAGAATTCCAAAAGCTAGTGTAATAATCACTAAGGCTAAGTTCTTGGTGTAAATGGGTTGGGAAAAATAAAAAAGCTCTCTCATGAAGACAGAGCTAAAAGCCCAAATAATTTAGGACCATCAGAAGAGAAAAGAAGTGAAATGAGCGAACAAACACCTGAGCACTCCTCAGGTCGCTCACTCCTGAGCACAGGAGAGGTTCAATGGCAAGCCTAAATCCACACACATCATAACGGAAGTGCTGTGACACCAACCCAGTCCTCCGATGGAACAGCTGAACCTCCCCAGGACAGCCCCACAGCCTCTCAAACCATCTAACACAAAGTTCCAGTGAGGATCGCATTCCCCCAGTGGTCACACCCGGGCCATCTGCCCTCGGCCACGCCTTCTTTCTTTTAGGGGAACAGGTCCTCCTTACTCCATCCCTTGGCCTGAGGTTTTCTGAGTGGAGGGGCCACCATTTCCTTGCACTGCAACACCTCCCTGGCCACAATTGAAGAATGGGTCATGGGTTTGAGATTTCTTCTGGGATTTGTAACTGCCTCACTCTAAGCTGGGTAGAGATTCTTTCCTCTGGTGGTAAGCTAGGGTCATAATGGGCATTACTAGTGTTAACACTGAAAAAAAAGCATATGTCCAAGATCAAAGCCACTTGCCACACACAGAAGTCCTCTCGCACCCTCGTGCCCAGCCAGGGCTGTCTCCACAGTCATCTCAACCACCACCCTGGCCAGTGATCTGCCCAATAATGCCAATTTCAGCTTAAACTAATTTGAACTGAGTTCTTGTTCAATACAAAGTCCATCTTACTTCCCTACCATTATCAGAAAGGTTATCATTAACAGTCATTTTTCCTCACAACGCAGCTTTTTTCTAACCATGCCTTGGGTTGGGCTAGAACCACGTGAAGAACCAAATAAGATCACAAACCCAACAAAGATCCCTCACTTCCCAGCAAAACCAAAATTACTATTTAACATTACTTAGCATCTGCCATCTTAGCACAGTTAAGGTGAGCTGACATTCAGGTTAATAATAGTAGCTGTGAAAGCACTTGGAAAAAAGAAAAGAATATTCCAAAGAAATGGATTATGAACGTTTTGTTCCTCACAGCTCTTTCAGGAGACCAATCATTATTATTCTCATTCTGTGATAAAAAAATTTTTAAATAAAAAATAAGCTAATGGGATTAAATAATAACAAATAGAGAGACCCAACTTCTTTAATCCATTTTAACGTGTAGAGGTATCAGGACTTCCTCCTCCTATTAATATTTCATACACCACAGGCAGAACATATTTTCAGCAATCATTTATGGGACAGATGGGATTAATAAAAACAAAATTATTTACTATATATCATCCTAAGATTTACTCTTATTTGAAATATTTGATTAGAAGCAGAACAAAGGCACTTGCACGTTGCTTCCAGCAACACAGATAGCTTTTGCCATGCGTAAGAGAAAAGTATCAAGAGAAACGCTACCACCAGGCACCACCACAGGATGGGCCATCAGGCACACTCTGATACAGAGATTCAACCTCTCAGAACTTTCGGCACAGAGACACACAGAGAACGTGACATGTACATTCAAGAACGGTCAGTGCAGTGATATGACCAAAAAACTAGGAACTGCCTAAATGTCAGCAACAAAGTATGGATAAGAAAACAATGGCTATTCACAATAGAAAATAATACATTAAAATTATATTAACTCAGGAAAGCTGGGATGGCTCAGCGGGTTGAGAGCTCGCTTTGAAGCCCCGGGGACCGAGGATCGAATCCCAGCCCCGGCCCATGCGGACCCACATGCTGAACTGGGGTGTGCCCCCAGTTCAGGTCTTGCCGTGACCTATGTGGGAGGCTCCCGGCCCAGTTCCTGCCCTGCGCAGCCCCGCACTCGCGTGTGGAGTGAAACTATATGAAAAACTAATGTCAACTACGGAGACTGCTCTGGGCCCTCCCCCTTCTCTCTCTCTCTCTCTCTCTCTGTCTCTGTTTCTCTTTGTCAAAAATCAATAAAATAAGTCTTAAAAAAAAAATTGTACTACAGTATTTTTCGCTCCATACGACGCACCTGACCTGCCTGGGCCCGCTCTCCTTCCATGCAGTCCCTGCTTTCTGATCTGGCTGCAGGCTTCCCCACGGCATCATTAAGGTCCCCAACGTGTACTCTTCTTTGCAGTATTCGCTCCATAAGACGCACACACTTTTCCCTCCACTTTTTTTGGGGGGAAAAGTGCGTCTTATGGACCGAAAAATACGGTAACTTGTAAGTGATCTAATTTAATTATTTGGAAAAATGATCATGATATACATTTAACCTAAAAAAAAAAAACAACTAACAAAATAGCACGTGTAGTATGATCAATCAGTCAGTCTTAACACAAATAGTCTCTCAATCTTTTTTCTATAGATATAAATAAAACAGTAACCTCATGGCAAAAAAAAACGAGCAATTTAAAATTTTTCATTATAACTTTATTGTCAGAAGTTGTTTGTACAGGAGACGCCGGGATGGCTCAGTGGGTTGAGCACTCACTTTGCAGCCCCAGGGGCTGAGGATCGAATCCCGGCCCCGACCCATGCAGACCCATATGCTGAACTGGGGAGTGCCCCCAGTTCAGTTCTCACTGGGAGTGAGACCCAGGCCCAGTTCCTGCCCTGTGCAGCCCCACGCCCACCTGTGGAATGAAACTATGTGAAAAAACCAATAATATGCAACTATGGAGACTGTTCTGGGGCGTCCCCCTTCTCTCTGTCTCTATATCTCCCTCTCTCTCTTTCTGTCAAAAACAATAAAAATAAATCCTAAAAAAAAAAAAAAAAGTTGTGCAACATACACATCACTTATAGTATAATAAAAAATTATTTTTTAAATGAGCACTTACAAAACTAATTCAATTAGGCAGCTTCAAGAAATGTGTTTGAAAAAAAAAAGGAAATGTGTTTGAAAAAAGGCTGTTCCCAAGGTATGTATATAAATCACTAAGCACATAAAGCTCTGGACCCTTAGCCACAGTAAGAAGTCAAAGACAAAATTTTCTCCATGGTTATTTTTCTAAATGTTCCTCACAATTATATGGCTTTCTTTTTCTTAAAATGCCTAATTGAAATCAAACAAAAAAACTCAAATGCACTCCAGGTGGTGAACATATACTGTAATACATAGAGTTGTATACCAGGAACCTATATAATTTATAATTTTTACTTACCTACGTAACTCTAATAAATTTAACAATAAAATAAATAACCCAAATGCATCATGAAGGAAAAGAACTTGACACCTTTTTTACAAAACTATCCACAGTCGATACATTGTATCCTGAAGCCTGAAATCTTTTTTTTTTTTTTTTTTGATAGAGTGAGAGAAGGGGAAGGCCCAAAGCGGTCTCCATAATTGTACATCATTAGTTTTCAACATGATTTCATTCCACACAGGTGAGTGTAGGGCAGGGACTAGGCTGGGGGCCTCTGGCATGGGAAGCATGCCCCAGTTCAGCCTATGGGTCTGCAAGGGCCAGGGTCGGACTGGGACTGGATCCTCGGACCTGGGACTGCAAGGTGAACGCTTAACCCACTGAGCCATTCCGGCATCCCTGAAGCCTGAGATCTAGATGGCTTCTCAAATTCACCCCAGTCCTTCATACATCCAGACATACTGACAAATAGGCACCTGATCCTCCTCCTTAATATTTTCACCCCAGGTTGCTTCTCCCTAACTTCCCCTTGGCCCTAGTCCACACCACCTTCATCAGATCCCCAACTCATCAGGCAGTCTTTAGCACCCAGACTGCTGTGCCCAGCAGCTGTGCTCTCCCAGGGGTCCCTTCGGTGACTGCGACTACCCTGCAAGTCAGTTCCAAGGTCCTACCATGCACCTCTCCAGGCCCCTCTACCTGGAAATACTGCTGAGCCTCACTGTGTGTAACCAGCCCACTTATCTCAGGATATTACCTCTATTAAGGAGGCCTGCAACATGCTCCTCTGTGGAGCTCACTGAGCCATCTCCCCACTCATCCAAAAACGTCCTGAAAGCCAGCTCTTCCTCAGAGCCTTTAAGAATGATTAAACACACAAATTCCTGCCAGTCATCAAACCTGGCACAAGGCACTTCCTCCCCATCTGTAACTCCATCTATGTGGTCCATAGTGGACAGACCTTGTAGCCCCTACCCCAAGTCCCATGTAAAAAGCAGCTGTAGCCAGAAAGTTCCTTCAGGTTAACTTCCTATACTGTATTTCAAACCACTTTTTATCCAAGTCTCTGGATTCTTTGCTGTGCCCCGTGTCACTCTTTTCCTCTACCTAACCTGTTAAGATAATTCAGGTAGTCTGCCAACTCTTGATTTTTTCACCCTCGATGCCATCTGACAATCTCCCCCTTAGTCTAAAGCTCAAGGTGGTGACTTCTGTCTACACGGAATAACGTAGCTGAATTACCTGAATCTCACTCAGCACTGTCCTCTGTTACATCAATTTTCCATGCTCTGCTATTTTCCCTTCCTAAAAAGTGTCTAATACCCTGCTAAAGCCAGAAAGATACTTATTTTCCTTTCTATATTCTTTTCATAATTATTGTAAAAATGTATAGCTACCCATCTCTCCATTTCTACTGTGGTTTTTAGAAAACCCAAAGGCCCAAACCAAACTTCATCACATTATTTTATTATATGTTCACAAATTATTAGACTGTCTTAAATTCTTTATGAATATAAATGTATCTAAATAAGATTTTTTTTTTAATGTTTTTTTTGTTTTTGACAGAGAGAGACAGCGACAGAGAGAAGGGGGAGGGCCCAGAACAGTCTCCATAGTTGCACATCATCGGTTTTTCCACATAGTTTCATTCCACAGGTGGGCGCAGGAACTGGGCCAGGGTCTCACCCCAGTGAGAACTGAACTGGGGGCACTCCCCAGTTCAGCATATGGGTCCGCACAGGCCGGGGCCAGGATTTGATCCTTGGTCCCCGGGGCTGCAAAGTAAGCTCTTAACTAAGGTGACCAGATTTTAACATTGGTAAAACAGGACACCAATGACGGGGGGGGGGGGGTTCTTGATTAAAAAATTGGTCTATCTCCTGCCGTTCCCTAGTTTGTCGTGCATTCTTTCCAAAAATCGGCACTTTTTTAAAATGCCGCAGGACACGGGACAAATTGTTAAAAATTGGGACTGTCCCACCAAAAGCTGGACATCTGGTCACCTTACGCTTAACCCACTGAGCCATCCTGGCTTCCCCAAATAAGACTATTTTTCAATGTCTTTTTTCTTTCTTCACAGTTCCTTTTTGGGATAACTATTAAAACATACACTGCCGGGAGTGGCTTGATGGGAAAGCAAAGCCCCCACAAGCTGAGGAGTTTGGATGGGGAGATCCTCCTCACTTTCTCTTGACATTTCCTCCCCATAAGCATTACAAAGGGGGTACTGGAATGTTTATGCTTGGCCCAGGGGTGACCAGATCGGGATCCAGGAGATAAGCCGCCCCTATGACTTCAGATGTTTATAGGAAACAGTCTGTTCCCCATCGATTTGTATTGTATCAGCATCCCATCGACTTGTATTGTATCAGCATATTCCTCCCTGAGAAAGATTTCTGGTGATGGTTATCAATGAGCATTGTCTAGTTAATCTTTTACTTAACTGCACTGAAAGGTGCACGTGGTCATTTACTATAAAAGAAGCTGTAAAAATAAACTCCAGGCTGCAGACAGCGGCTCTCTGACAGTCCTCCCAATCCGTCTTTTCTTAATCCTCACGCCCAACTCCGGTAACCATTCGACTTTCATGGCAGGATCCGACAATACACTTAATTCCCGCTACATAAATAGATACACAATATACATTTCAAATATATAGAGTCAACTAATAAATGAAGAAGAAAATAAATTATTAAGTCACCCTTTGACAGCCAATATAGTTATAGTATTTTAGGCAAGAATCATCAAGGGGTGCTAAAATTAGTATGTGAAAATTTGGTGACAAGCAAGATATTTACATAGTTTCAAAGTATCTTCCCACAATACACCTATTAATTATAAGAGAAAAAAACAGCAACTTTCTGAAGAAACCTGGCAAACACCTTTCCCCAGGTAGTACAAAAAGATACCACGTGCCTCCTGATATGATGTACTAAGGACGCGTCACGTGAGGCACTCCTGCCAAAAATGCACAACCTGAATCCAATCATGAGAAACCTCCAACAAGCTCAAACTGAGAGGCTCTACAAGGTAAATGGTCTGCAGTCTTCAAAAGTATTATGAATAAATCAAGAAAGACAGGAAAGACTGATGATGAACTGCTCTGGATTAGAGGAAGACTATACAAATCAGAACTAAATGCTATCTGTGACTAAACTGGATGGTGGACCACAGAAGTGTTTTTCCTTTGCTTTAAAAGACATTAGGTGAAATGTGAATAGGTTCATAGATTAGGTATTAGTACTCTATCAGTCCTAATATTGATTTAGATAACTGTACTAGGATTACATAAGTGAATATCCATGTTTTGAGGAAACATACATACACAAATATTTAGGAGCAATGGATCACTGTGTCTATCATTTACTCTCAAACAATTCACAAATTATAATAACATGCATATAGAGAACGATAAAACAAGTAACGTGTAAGTTTCTGGGTAAAACATGAAAATTCTTTGCATTTTTTTGAGGTATAATTTGTCAATTCAGGTTTACAAGATGATTCAGTAGTTGTATATTGTACAATAACCACCACAATAAGTTTAGTTAGCATCCATCACTATACAAAGTTACAGAATTTTTTGTTTTTGTAATGGGAATTTTCAAATAATGCAATGGCACTAACTATAAGAGTACATTACAACCCAATGACTTACTACACAGAAAGTTTGTGCCCTTTGACTACTTTCGTCCATTTCTCCTATTCCCAACCCCACCTCTGGCAGCTACCAATCTGTTTGTTCTCTGTATCTATGGGCTTGGTTTGTAGGGGTTTTGGAGTTTTTTTTGTTTTGTTTTGTTTTGTTTAGATTCCACATATAAATGAGATCATACAGTATTTGCCTTTCTCTATCTTATTCCACTTAGCACAATGCCTTCAAGGTTCATCCATGTTGTAACAAATAGCAAGATTCCTTCTTTTCTATGGCCAAATATTTCATTTATATATTCATATATTTTCTTTATCCATTCATCCATTCATGAACACTTGGGCTGTTTCCATATTTTAGCTACTGTAAATAGTGTTTCTTTGTATTGCTTTCTGAAACTTTCCTGTAGGTTGAATGTTTTCCAAAATAAAAAATTTAAAATATATATAGTCATTATTATTCTAGGACAAATCAAAGACTGTTTTACATACACTAATTTTAAATTGGTGTTTTTTTTTTATTAAAGTACAAAATGAGTTGCTTGGCTCAGGTTGAACATTCGTCTTGTATCCCCAGGGTCTGAGATAGACTCCCAGCCCCAGCCCCTGAGAACCCATATGCTGAACTGCGGTGTGCCCCCACTTCAGTTCTCACCAGGGCAAGCTTCCCATGTGAGAGACCCGTCCCGTCCCCCCACATCCCCCCACCCCCCGCCTTCAGCTCCAGCCCCAGACATGCTCCCATGTGAGAGGCCCCACCCCACCTTCCATCCCCCTAGAAAACTAATGACGTACAACTATGGAGACTGCTCTGGGCCCTTCCCTTCTCTCTGTCTTTCTGTCTGCCTGTCTCTCTCTGTCAAAAATAATAAAAATAAATCTTAAAAAAAAAACAAAAGATCTAGTCTCCTAAAGCAATTATTGTTAACCACAAGGTATCTTTACCCTCTTCTTTATGTGTCAATAAATAAGTTATTAATATTGTTGCAATATTATGAAGAAAGAATTATTGCATAGTGATTCAGATGTAGGCTCTAAAGTCAGACTATCCAGGTTAGACTCCTGCCTCTTACACTTTCTAGTAGTGTAACCTTAGGCAAGTTTCTTCACTTGCTTAGGCAGTTTCCCCAGCCAGCCATAGAATGAAATAATCACAGGGTTTATCAAGTAGAACCTACATCACAATTAAATGAGGCAATGGGTATGAAGCCCTTAATGGTTGCTGCATATGAGAGCTTAATAAATGTTAGCTGTTAGTAAATATCAGATACCATATACTCATCAGCCTCACCGTTGGCTCTCTGTCCTGAAATGTTTTTTGTTGGGTTTTTTTGTGTGTTTTTTTGGCTTTGACGTTCAATTTTTCACGTCTTCTATTATATGTATCCTTATTTAAATTTTAGTTTTCTGAAACAAGGCAAAGTATAAGTAAGTGTTAAAAATAAAAAGAACAAGTGAAGCCCTCCTAAAACAGGGGTCTTCAATCCAAGGTTGGACCTGTAGGTTTTAAAGTCACCCTTAGAATTCTCAGGCAGCTGCTGCTCAGCTCAGGGACTTTATGATCACACAGCTCAAAGATGCACCTCTTATTACAAAAGATCTGTGGCCTCTGTTCCAGGGCACAGGCTGACAAAGATTGCAGGAAGGCATGTAACCTCAGTCCCACATAAAAGTTAACTTTCTACATATTTTGTTATCATTTGGCCCAATAACTACATTACAGCTTCATCATCTTCGACTACTGACTACGTACTACATACTAACCACTACTGGCCCTGGTATTATCACCTCACTGAATGCTCACAAGTAACCCTATGTAACAGAAACATCACCAGATCCATTTTTCAGATGAGGAAAGTTACCTGCTCAAAAAGTGTTAAGCAGAAGCCGGGATGGCTCAGTGGGTTAAGCGCTCACTTTGCAGCGCGGGGACCCTGGGGACCAGGGATCGAACCCTGGCCTGTGCAGACCCAGACCCATATGCTGAACTGGAGAGTTCCCCCAGTTCAGTTCTCTCTCTGTCTCTGTCTCTGTATCTCTCTCTCTCTCTCTCTCTGTCAAAAATAAAATAAATAAATAAAACAATTAAAAAATAAAAAGTGTTAAGTGGCAGAGCCAGGAAAAGAATCCAGACGGCTCATACTCAAATCTGAATTATTTCTAATATACTTTGCTGCCCTTATATACGTGGAAACATATATGTAGAAAGAAATGCCATTAATTACACATATCAAGGACACCATTTTTATTTGACAATCCACATAAATTTTCTTGAAATAACTTTTCCTGAGGTTGTTTTGCTTTGCTTAGAACTGCTCACTGTAGCTTTTCCACTTACAAGACAGGCACCGGTCTTAAAATCATCCCCAGAAAATTTCACCCCTTGCAACCAACAGAAAAACACTGCATAGAAAACCTGGGAAGCAACAACCACCTCTGAAGGATTCATCACTTGATGACAACTCCAAGCCAATGCCAGAAAAAGAAACAGAAGTCACTTAATCTGAATCCAATCATCTATTCTGGCTTTCCTCTCAAGGACACGGGTAAATAAAAACCTCAATGAAAGCCAAAGTTTTGGAGATAGGCAGAGGAAATGAGAGGAACCTCCCTTATCTGCCAACACCTTTCTCTCCTGCCTCCAGAGCCTGGATTAAGAAGTGCTTTGTAAAGAAACTTAAGGAGAGACTCGATCTTTTACAGTCATTACAGAGACAGTGATACCCAGACAGGGGGGCCAAGAAAGAAAGAGGCTTCTCTGAACCCTTTGCAACTCATTCCTTCGGACTGTTCATGGCCCCATATTTATTTCCACCTCTCCATCAAGGCTGCTCCAAACTAAGCACACCCTAAAGTCTTTTTCTCCACACTACAGCATTTACACCTACTCCTATGATGCAATTTAACAGTTATATTATATCCTATCCTACACTGTATACTGTCCTCTCATCTGCCCTACCTGAACCCCCAGTTAAACCATAAAGGCCATGAGGGCAAAGACAAAGGATGTCCTAGGTTAATAGGGACATACAAATTTCAAACTCAAGGCAACATGGCACAGGCCTTGAGTCAACAACGCACAGGGATCAAGCCCACACATACTAGATTTAAACAGAGCTAGACTGCCTAGGCAATGACCACATACTGTTAGGGCAGGGACCGGGCTTATCTTTTGCCCACTGATACCCAGTCCCCAAAACAGTATCTGCCACATCGAAAGTGCTTAATTAGCTTTGGCTGCATAAACCCCAGGGTTCAAGTCCCCAAAACTTTAATTACTAGCGTTGTTACCTTGAACAAGTTACTTGATTTATTTGAGCATCAATCTTATATGTAAAATGAGGATAACACTACCATCTATGGTGGTTATAAGTTAAAAATGAACATATTTAGCACATTTTCAGGTACACAGTAAATGTCCCATAACCACTTGGGCTATTGCTATTAGCCTACAATATTAAATACAGGTCCCTAATTTCTTATCCAAAATGCTAAAGGTCAGATGTGTTCTGGAATACAGAATTTCTCTGGTTTTATAAAGGTAAAAGAGTACACAGTTATAGAAACAGAAGCAAATATATATATATATATATATATATATATATATATATATATATACCTCCCCTTGAGCAGAATCTGGGACAGCAACCCATAATCAAACATATTAACACTTTTGCAGTGAAACGTGCCCTAAGCAAATAAATAAAGACTAAGTAGTTGCATGTCAGCTCACTGTACATCATATGTCAAGAGAAACACACTAGGCTTTCAGAGCTCTGGGGATCTGGGAACTACAAATGACTGTGGGACTATATTCACAAAACGCATCTGGTCCCCACTAGGATGCTTTGTTTCCACTGAGCCCACTAAACATGCACACGCTTGCACTGTGAGGACAGAGGATCGTGAGGCTGCATGGTATTGCACCGCTGGTCGAATAAAAGCTGTCAAGATGAACTAAGAAAGCTGCACAGCATTCAGTCCTACCTTTCATCCCTTCTTGCCTAGAAATGAGGAATGAGGGGGAAAAAAACAAATGTGCCTACAAGTATATACAGAAATCTACCCCCACCATCTTTCTTCAATTTTAATCAAGAAAAATAGGAAAAGTAAACCAGATCAAGGAGGCCAGCCATATTCAAATATTTGGGTTATTTTTATTTTTAATGTCTGAGTAGTCTAGAAAAGAAGGCTCATAAACAAGAGTTTCCCATTTCCCTTCATGTCTCCCATGGTCACTGTGACAATGCAGAAAACATTAAATCCTTCCAGCACACACTATGGGGGTTAAAAAGCACCCTCCCGGGTGTTCTGGATGTGTGAGGGCATTATTTAAAAACCAATTACTCAATCCCCCAGATGACCTTTATTACCCAAGAAGTCCCAAAGCCAGTTCATAGCAGCTGATCAGTGGCAGATCTGCAGAATACATAATGATCCTAATGTGAGTCCGAGAGAGCTCAAAAGGCAACTTTCCCCGAAATAGCATACACGATGCTCTGAAAACAAACTGCACTCTGTTTAACCTAAAAGAATGCTTCCCGCTCCTGCCCTCATCCCATTCCCAACTTATATGTAATTTATAATCTTTACTCTTCTCCAAGATGAATCACAAATGGTTCCCACCAATGAAGAAAAAGTATTTACATATAGTTGTAGAGACTAGAGGGCGCCATTTAGTAGACTAGGAGACGCCATCTTATGACATGGTCCCCACCCTGAGAGACCTTCCGGAATCCCAGGAAAACGAAACCTAAGGGAAAAAGAAACTGAAAATTTGTTCCCCTGGTCCCGCGCCCCCTCCCATCAAATAATCTGCCCCATCCAATAAAACCAAGGGTCACCCTCGCTATCCAATCCGATGGCGACACAAAAAGCCTAACTTCCTGCTCATAGTTTCTCCCTTTAAAACACCCCGCCCAACGGGACTCGAGGCCATTCTCTCCTAGTTGTACTGGGAGACAGACGGACCGGGGCTCAAGCTTGTATCAATAAAACCTCTCTTTGTACTTGCATCAGAGTTGGTCTCTTGGTTGCTGTTGGGGTCATGATCTGGGAGCACAACATAGTAGGTAGTCAATGTTCTACAAGGGCTGCCTGGAAAAAATCCAGCTACAAATGCCTCTATTTTTCATATTACATGGCTGGATACTTTCTGGACAGCCCTCATCAGTCAGGGGCTAGTAGCCACTGTCCACAGGACAAAATGGCCCCACCTGTTTGTGTAAATTAAAATCTTACTGGAATACAGCCATACACATTCATTTACAGGTTGTCTGTAGCTGCTTTTGCACTGTAATGGCCCAAACTAGTTAAATACTTGCAAACAGACCATACAGCCCACCAACCCTAATATACAAGTATTTATTTACTACACAGCCTTTCAGAAAGTTTGCTAACCGCCATTCTTATGAGAGGAGCACTGGCTAGGAAATCAGAGAGACCTGTATTTAAACCCCAGTCCCATAATAACTAGTAGAAATTATCTCATAATTCTGGGTAATTTCAGTTTCCTCATGTATAAAGTTAGGTACTACCACCTACCTTGCTGGAGTGTTACGAAGATTAAATGACATAAGACAAAATCCCTAAAATAAAGTCAGCAAAAAATGGTAGCTATTAAACTGCAATCAGTACCAAATACAAATTTGTTTACTGTGTTAAGGAATACTCAAATATAAGAGATTCAAGCTCCAGTTGGCAATGTTTTCAAGAAGACACTATGCAGGTATTCACCTACATTCCCTGTTAAGAAAAGAGTAACAGTACCCAAGTACTCTGCTTTAGGAATGCAAAATTACTTCCCCTTTTCTCCTCTTGTCATTTTAGTCCCTAGCACCATGTAAGAGTAGAAGCACAATACATGGCCCTGACAACAAAGTCATCTGTATGAAGTCATATAAGATATGGCGCTTGAGGTCTCCCAAAAGATTATCTGGTCAGTCGCCTGCACTGCAGAGACACGTACAGTACCTTGTCCGTGATTACATGAGTCAGTAGCAAAGCCCATGTTCCTGACTTTCTTATCAAGCTGCCTGTCTTAGAAATAAATTCTAAAAGGTCAGTCTTAGTCTTCCACTCCTTTGTGACCCTGCAGATGCTATTCTGAAAAAACTACCCAACCTAGGCAGTGGTACTACTTTCTTCTGTCTTCCCATCAGATTCTATGTATCTCTATTATTGCACACACTATAACCGCTTGCTTATTTATCAATGCTTGCCCCCCGCTACCCAGACTATGAGGTCCCTGAAGACAAGAACTAAGCCTTAACAACTGCTGAGGTCTGGATGATGGGAATGTTACAGAGGTGAGAGATGATAGGGCAGGCCTGGACAGCCTGTCATATGTGGCAAGCATATGACAGCTTTATATACACTCTCATACAGTGCTTACAATAACTCAATTATCCCAACATTATAGATGAGGAAACTGAAGCTTGGAGAGGCTAAGAAAGCTCATGAAGTGTAGTAGCCTCTATACTTTACTTATTTAACATCCATGTTACCTGACTCCCCTCCCTAAACTCCTCCTTCCTAATGGGAGTCTGACATTGTTCTAGTATTTTCCCCTCCTTCACATGGCCACATGCTTCATTCACTAGAGGCTGGACCTCTTCTCAAAACAGGAGGTTAGGTACTTGGTTGGAAGCCATCAAGGACACCCATCTATTTCCCAGTGATGCTAGGGTAGGCACACCAAGCCATTGTGTGATGTAAAAAAGTTTGCAGGGAACTTCTGAGACAGGTTTCCCTTCAGGTAGACACAATCAAACATCTCTCTTCCCTAGACATCACCCTAACTACTGCAGACTTTTTAAATTCTTAAAGGAAATGACTCAATCTCCTTATAATAACTTTAAGTCAACTGCGTCAGTTTTCAGTTACTCTCAGGCTGACACAGCCTAATATGCACACAAAAAAAGTAGTGGAGCCATGATTCAAACATAGACAAGGTGACTTCACAGCCCTCAAAAACGTTAACTACAATACTCTATCACAGGGCTAGGCAAGATGTCGATCACGGTCTATCAGTGGACCACCAAGTTATTTTGGGGTGACTGCTTGAATAATAAAATAATTGGTGGACTGCGACACTTGGAGAAGTTGCCCTTGCCCTGAAAAAGGCTGCCCAGGCCTGCCCTATCATCTCTCATCTCTGTAACATTCCCATCATCCAACACTAATGCCAGACACATAAGAAGCACCTGTTAACTTCAGCTAAATGAATAAATAAATGAATAAAATAAAATTTAAACCCAGCTTCTGAAAACAGGATAAAATTTATATCCAGTTGTACTAAGTGAAATATTGAGACCATAGGTAACACCCTTAATAAAAATAAAGACTACTGAGTCATAAGTGAGACCAAGCTTAAAATATTTGGAAAATAGAATCTATACTAGAGCAAACAAAGGAATCCTGTAAGCTCCAGTTTTCAAGTCTAAATCAATCTCAAAAGACTAGGTCAATGGAAAAAACACAATAGATTCTATTTTTGTAAGCCTCTTCCACTGTGTCTACAGTACCTATTTGAAACTCAACCTTGATCCAAAGGGGCCACTTTCTTGACAAACGAAAAGAGGGGGTAATGGGGAATGACACCTCTTCTGCACTTCAAGTCCAGTTCAGGTTTTATTCATGGAAACTCAGTTCTTGAACGGTAGGTTTATAGTCAACCTTCACAGCTCATTTGGATCACAGGAGCACACTTGCCCCCTTGCACCTGACAAGGGCACATAACAGCCTTCATCTTTAGAGCCTGAAGTATATCCTCTCTGCCATCACACACAAGTCACAGAAGAGTCCTTGGAAACCCCTACCATTTCTGGCCAGGTATCTGGGCCAACTTGAAAACAGTGACCTGAAGGTAAAATGTTCCACATCTTATTGCCAACTCCATCCCCCAGAGAAAATCAGTGAAGACAGTTCTTATTCATGAAGCGCCATCCACTAAGGTCTGATGACATATTCACTTTAAGACACAATATTCACTTTTAACTTCAAGGCTGTAAATGCCTGTAAACTTTCCAACACAAAAGCTTCTTTTTATCTGTTCAGTTGGCCTCCAAAGTGCTAAAGGATAAGAATTTTTTGATGCCTAACAAAAATAAAAAAATACTTCTTCCTTGCTCTAGAATGAAATGTCCAAAAGCCACAACCCAACTGAATGTCTTACTGGGAGCCAAGGAATCAAGCTGACTGCTCACGAAGGCCTTTTCCTCAGTTCTGCTCCACCAAGACAGCCCAGCCACTGAGAGGAGTGCCGACTAAAGCACAGCTTACCTTGTAATTGCTAGAGTTCACCCAAGAGGTAGCGAGTCCATCCACAAGTTTATCTAACATGGTCTGGTCATGCTCAAGGTCAGCAGACTTCTGTTTATCTGAGAAATAGTCTATGAGTTCTTGGCCAACTTGCAGTCGTTTCCCCACATCCTTCTGCAACACCTGTGCCAGACAGGACTCCATGCGAGGCTCCATGGTAGAATTCAAATCCAGATCCAGCAAAAGCTAGAGGGCACTCAGGGTGACACCCTCCCAGTAAACGTGCCTGGGAGGTTGCCTCTTTGTCTGCTAAAGGTTACTAAGAGCCTGTGTTTCAAAGATGCAATCCGGGGAATGGCAACAATGCACCATGTGTGTCTGCAGAGCAGCTGGTAGGATATTAAAAGTCCAATTTAAATAACTAGTAGAAGATAAAGCAGTGAGTGGCAGAGTGATGTTCTACTACTGGGTCTGAAATACTTCATCATTCAGCAGTCCATTCTGAAAAGAGAAGAGAGTAACAAATCAGCACAAATAACAAAACACTCAAATATTATGAAACATTAAATCAAAGAAAAAGCAGTTCACACTGTAGAATCATTTATAATTACAAGTGAAGTGAGAATTAGGAATGCTTGGCAACCAAATCAGAATAATATAATTATTATTTTTATCAGGAAGAACACTGAAGCCCAAAGCAAAGTGGCAATGAGCTACATAGTTGGTGGGTTGATGTTTTTCATAACTTTCTAGCTTGTAAATGTGACCGTCAGGAAAGCAATCTTCTGCTTTAGCCAGCATTTTATTTGTAGCTTAAATTCTGCTTCTCACCAAAACCTAACACCACTCTGTATCTGAATCACTATAGGTACTTAATGCCTTACTCTCAGTTTTCTAAAAAACCAAGTGCTGGAAATGGGGCGGGCTCCCTAAAAATATCACTGACCAAAGTGGTCAGCCTGGTAACATTAATCAAAGTCAAAGGTAGCGCCTACATCAAATTTCTTGCTTAGCAGGCCACTTGCTTTACAGCCAGGTGATCACCGACCCCCATCAAAAAAAAAGAGTGATAGAGGGAGAAAAGGAAATAAGCTCATATTCTGATTAGTTATTGACAGTGCTGTCCACTGTCAACGGCACCATTTGGGCCTGTATTTTGTTATAAAATCAGGAGATCTCAAAATCATGTTTGCAGTAAGCAAAACACATGATATAGGGAAAATACCAAAATCCTTTTCACTTCAAAATGAACAAAATGGCCATTTAATCTACAGATGCTGAAGCAATTGTACACACATTTCTTTCTTCAATTTCTTCTCTCAATCCCTTTCATTCTCACCTATAAGGTCCACAGAAAACCTATCTTCAAGATGTAGCACCTCCCTAACACTGTGCTAAGTAGAAATATTCTTCACACTAACAGTAAATCTCAACTCTCAGGGGTTCTATCAGGTAAATATGAATTTATAAATCAAGTAAAATTAAAATTCTGTGCAAGGGAACTCTTCTAGTCTGAGCACAGCAATTCTTTCCCTTTCTAACATCACCCCGCCCCATCCCTACCCTCCGCACAATAAGCACAATGGTCTTTCCAACTTCTAGAATCAGAGACTTTTGACACTTTGGACAGAAATCATGTAGTCAAGTCCTCCAATGAGGAAAACCCACCTTCAAAGCCCCTGGCACATGATTACCCACCCATCTTCTACTTTACTGCTTCTAACAATGCAGCAGGCTGGGGGCAAGAGGGAATTCAAGAAGATTCACTATCTCACATGGTAAGCCTTCCTTAAAGGGAGAAGGTATCCGCTTTCCAGTCATTTCCACACCCTGGAACTAGTGCCTCCCTCACAAGAAAGATCTTTAACCCTTTCGCTGCGTGTGACGATAATGTCTCATCATGAGTTGCTATTGCTGCTATGTGTATGACGAGTATGTCTCGTCTTGGTTTTTGTTCGCATTTTTTGCCTCTCCACGTATTTTACTGTAGTACAGGCACATGTGGCAATGCAGTTTATGATAAACACTTGTACTTTATTCACTGGATGGAGCCATAGTCACCTTCAATTTTTTTTTTTTTTCAATTATATATGTTATATCCAAATGTCTTAAGTGAAAATTTTTCAGTGTTTGATTTACATTGCAAAGAAATAACACATAAGGATTTTAAAACTACATTTTCATTTGTTCGGTCTTTATTTTATACTTCTTTAGTATTTTTATATGAAGAAAAATAATTTTTTTGCGAAATACTTTACTTTTCTACTGGGCGTTTCGCGTTGATGTTACAGTTTCCTTTGCGGAAGTTGCATGTGCTAATGGAGACTTTCGAGTGCGCTGGGAGTGCTTATTCTAGGTGGTGAAATTGCTCAATTCATCTCACTGCATGTGAAAAGAAGCAGAAGTGTAATAGGGCACTTTCTGACATTGTTTTGACAGCAAAAGCTGTGAATCATCATTGGCTGCGGATCAGGTTACTAGGGACAAAACTCCACCACCTCCCAGAAACCGCTTCAAGTACAGCAATAAAATACCAGAGCAGTGAAAGGATTAAATACATAAAAGCAGCTATCGTCCTTCATTACCATTCTTTTTTTTTTTTAACTTTATTGAGAGAAAAGAGAGAGAGAGAGAGAGAGAGAGAGAGAGAGCGAGAGAAGGGGTCAGCCCAAAGCAGTCTCCATAGTTGCACGTCATCAGTTGTGAGTGACATGGCTTCATTCCACACAGGTAGATATGGGGCCACACGGGGTGGGAACCAAACTGGGACCCCAGACCTCACAGTTGCAAAGCCAGCGCTCAACCTGATAAACTATCCCGGCATATCCCCTTTATTCCAATTTTTAAAACAAACCAAATATTGCTCATATGTTGAACAAAAGAAGGTATCAGTGATACAGGAAAACTGGAGAAACCAAAAGAACTTTTTCTTTCTGTGCCCAATATAAGCCCAAGAAGATCAAACAAGGTCCAACTTGTATTGGATTAAAAATGGCCACAAGTTCTTTGCTACTCTTCTCCAGACCCAAGCAAAGTGGAGTCTAAGTCACCTTCACAATGACTATAGGCTTGGCTTTGTGACTTGCTCTGACCAGTGGGAAATCAGCAACTGCAAAGCAAGCAGAGATTTGATATGCAAGCACCCGAGCCTGCCCTCTTAGAAAGAATGCTGCCTCGGGACGGCCATGCTGCAAGAAAAATTGGTCTAGCCTCCTGAACACAGGCCATATGCTCCAACCAACAACTAGCAGCAACTGCCAGACATGAATGAGGCCATCTGGGAACATTCATTCAGCCATTCATCTGGAACGCTAAGGAAACAGAATCGGTCAAGTGGGCCTACGGCAAGAGCTAGCACTTATAGAAGTTCACATGAGAAACCTACAGGGGGAACTGTTTGGTTCTAACTTCCTTTATAAAGGGTGTCCCAAAATTCATGCAAGAAGTAATTTTGATAGAAAACACAGGTTTGTAATTAAAAAATTGTAAACTGTCATTGCTCAACAATGAAAACGTGTTGTTCTTTCGTGTAGCGCTCCGTTTTTAATAACCCTGAACTGTCAGCTGTCACGCTGTCTTTTTTTTTCGTTGGCAACACTTTACTGCACAAATGACGCAAAATTCAAATCTTGCATGAATTTTGGGACACCCTTTAATAAAGTTCTATGGTTCTAACTAGATTTCTTTTCCCATTCCTTAAATACCCCTCCATTTCACACATAGGCCAGAATGTGCACATGACTTGCCATGTCCACATATATTGGGTTGCAACCCTTTTTCTTTTTCCCGAATAAATCCTTTTTGATAATGGAACACCTGGTTGAGATCGTTTTTTAGTCAACACAATCATCATCTGACTGCAGCTAAACAAATCAGTCTAAAGAGGCGAGCAAGAAAACCACCTAGCCAAATCACAGAACTTTAATAAATAATATTTCATTGTTGTTTTAAGCCACTAAGTTTATGGTGGTCTGTTACACACCAATAGATAACTGATATATTCTATCCTCCCCTAAACATTTATCTTTCATTCTCAGTCGGAAGAATCTCACATCCTTTACTGATTCAAGGGACCTAAAAGCAAGACACTAACCAACGATGAGAATGATAATACAATTTTTAAGGGTCCAACTGAGGTATCAGGTTCTGTGCTAAATGAGTTATACATACCATGTCTAATTCTCCAACCATCTCTACAAAGTATTACATCTCTGTTTTATAAAGACTTAGGTAAAGTAAAGGTAAGAAATTTTCCAAGGTTGCATGGCCAATGAGTTTCCTTTCCTTTCCCCACTTTCAAACCCTTGTTATTACAAATCTGGCCTAGTTCTGTTCTGACTCAGGGAAAGGAGGTCAGACTTCATATTCGTGACAAAGAAACAGACAAAGAGAGTAAAGTCTCCATTCTAGGCTCTCTACTGTGATATATAAAATACATATATTTTTAAAAACCTCCAAATGGAATGGTATAATATTTCTAACACATAAGCATAGGTAATTATGCAATAAAGGCTTAGTACATTCAAAAGTTGGTCACAAACTCCCATGTACAAAATACACAGAATGAAAGACACTAGAAGCCCCTAAGCATTAAGCAGACTGGATCCTCTTTTCTTTTTCTTCTTAATTAAAAAAATAAATTAATAATACTAATAATAATAGGGGATAATAATAATAATAATAATAGGGGAAGCTGGGATGGCTCAGCAGATTAAGAGCTCACTTTGCAGCCCTGGAGTCCAAGGATCAAATCCCAGCCATGGTCCATGGGGACCCATATGCTTCGGTTCTCGCTGGGGCAAGCCTCCTACGTGGGAGGCCCCCAGTTCAGCCCCTGGTTCAAGGAGGTGTGCTTCCCATGTGGGAGGCCCCCAGCCTGGTTCCTGCCCTTCGTGGCCCCTGTCCACCTGTGTGGAACAAAACCATGTCGAAAAGTGATAATGTACAACTATGAAAACTGCTCTGGGCCCTCCCCCTTCTCTCTGTCTCTGTCAAAAACAATAAAAATAAATCTTTAAAAAAAAACAAACAAACCTATCTTATAGAATTAAAAAAAAAAAGTAAGCAATCATCCTCTCTTGTACTTGTTTTTACACTACGCAGGATTTCTGTGTGTGCCCTTTCCCAATGCATTTGAGCATTTTCTCCACCTCTACTTTCATAGATATTCAGGAAGTATCAGTCACACAGTACCAAATTCATGGGGTACTGCAGTTCAAGACCTCCTTCCCAGTTCTGCCCCTCAGACACCCAGTTTCCCAGCCTCAAAGCAAATGTCTCTAGTTTCCTGTGTGTCCTTTCAGAGATATTTTTAGCTACCGAGGCAAATAATTACTATATGTGTTCTCCTCTCTGAACCACTCCAGAAGAATTTTTTAACCATTTACAATTACCGTATTTTCCGGCGTATAAGACGACCCCCTAATTTTACAGTTAAAACATAGGTTTAGGCCTATATTCACTGTATAAGACTACCCCCCACTTCCGAGGCTGTAGTCTTATACAGCGAATATAATGGTAGGCCTAAACCTATGTTTTAACTGTAAAATTAGGGGGTCGTCTTATATGCCGGAAAATACGGTAAATCAAGAGAAATCAAAAGCAAACTGACAAAACTATAGGTGTAATTCATATAGCAACAGAATTATATAGTCTTTATATTTTAAATAATTCAGAAAATTTAGAAAATAAAATAGAAAGGATTTGGAGGACTCAGAAAAGGAAATGGTGTGGGACCTGGAGGATGACAACAGAGGCTGACAATCAGAACAGTAGCCTAATTCTGCTTCAGGCTAACAGGAAGACGTTAACTGTACCAGCTTCAACAAGAACGAGAAATACACAGGAGACACCCTCATACAATAAAAAGAACAATAAAATTGAGAATTCTGCCCTGTACTCTTGACTCTCAAAAGTGGCACTCTGAGAAATATTGGAAAGGGCTTACACAGGGCATTTTTTTTAAGTACCTCTTATCTCTAATCTCCTCACTGATAACTACTTTGTGATACTTAGGACTAGAGTATTAACTGGAGAATGGGGAGAAGAGAATCAACTGGAAGTTCTGCAACTTAGTCTACTGTAAACTTATCCATAAGAGACGTTATAAATTGGACCATTTTTACTTAGTAGCTTAAAATAGATTACCATTTCTCTTAAGTCAGTGGGTTGGGTAGGCTCAGCTAGAAGGTTCTACTAATCTCTGGAGGTTCTACAAACCTCGTCTAGGTTCGTTTATGTAGCTGTTGTTGTTTGCCAGCTTGAATGGAGCTAAAGACTCTACAATGGCATTGTTCACACATGAGACATTGATACTGGCTGTTAGCTGGCCTTCTTGCCACACACGACCTCTAACCATTCAGCCTGCAGTTCAGTATGTAGTCATTAGAGCATTCCAAAATGGCAAAGGGGAAGCTGCCAGGCCTCTCAAGGCCTAGGATCTAAAACTTGCAAATCACTTCTGCCACATTCTATTGGTTGCTGCAAGTCACCTATCATATCACCACATCTCACTTGAGAAGCTACAAAAGAAATAACTATAGTCTAGGGCTTAACACGAAAGTTCTTCCAACTTACTTGCAGAGAACAAAATATACATACAGTACTCTCAAAAAGCTTGTCAATATGATTTCAACACAGAGTGTACAACTGACAGATTGAACAGGAAGAATGTTGCACCTGCCAAATAAGGGGTGTGAATAAATACTGCAATAATTCAGAGAAGAAATGGATCAAAAAGGACTAGAATGGCCAAGTCAAAACCACAAGGGCGGGCTGATAAATTTTGCCTCCACCATAATATTTTGTTACATTCGACATATTTGGATATAACTGGTTCTGTGGAATCCCATGACATCTCCCCTCCATCATTCTTGACCCTGCACCCACAGATGTTTACATTTTTTTACACTGTACATTGAAATAGAAGAGTGTTCAGATGTTTGGCTCAAAGAGCATGCTATTAATGAATTCTTAACAGTGGAAAAAGATCCTCCAATTGATATTCACAGATAAAGGCAAGCTGTTTATGGTGGTCAGTGTGTTGTGAGTACAGTAAGGCACTACTATCATCCACCACAGTATTCGGCTGGGGTAAGCCAAAAAGGTTCTCATGGTGGGGCGGCTACTTTGGATACCCAAAAACCAGGGATTGGTCAATCGTATCAACATCCAGCCCCTTGTGTGTTCCTCCATTATAACTCGCATTGAATAGATGCCCAAATAGAGGTACAAGGTGGTTAGTGATATGACCAGGGTGAAAATGCCAAGTGGTAGAGCCAGGATTCAGACCCAGGCGCCTGTCCCACAGCCATCTGGACCTGTCCCTCCCCAAACTGAAAAGCTGGGCTTTGGAGAGGCGTCAAGTATCCAGGGCCCAGGTTTGGGGGTCAGGCTAGGCCTCGTGCAAGTCTCGGTTTCTTGCTGGCCCTGTGATCTTGCTGTTCCAGCCTGTGCCCCACTTTATCAACCTGTTCACTGGGGACAATAATTCAGTCTCAGATTTGAGTATGCGAATAAGTTACACGAAGTGCTCACCATAGGTTCTTGCAAATGTTAGTGTTGGCAAAAGGGGAGCTATAAATAATTAAGTAGTTCTTTATAATTTATAACATAGTCAAAAGAAAAAAAAAAAAAACTCAGGAAAGCAGGCAGGCAGTGTAATGATGGGCTTCCTTGAGTCTTCTGAGTGCTAAAATGGGAAACTGCCTCATAAGGTTGTTTTATAGGGTGTGCATGAGAGACTATTCTAAGATCAGTTCTTTACAGATTAAGCTCTAAATAATGGTTCATTATTACTTAAAAAACAGAAAATGAAATGTTAAATAGTTACAGCATGTGAGACATTAATAAAGGATTAAGAAACAAATCAAATCACAAATAAAGCACACAGGAAGCTTTAATAAGATAATATTCTATATCATAGTATCAAGAAGTATAATTTAAATTATCAGCACCAGGGGAAGCCGGGATGGCTCAGTGGGTTAAGCGCTCACTCTGCAGCGCCGGGGACTGAAGATTGAATCCCGGCCCCGGCCCGTGCGGGCCCATGTGCTGAACTGGGGAGTTCCCCCAGTTCAGTTTTCTCTCTGTCTCTGTATGTATCTCTCTCTATCTCTCTCTCTATCTCTCTCTCTCTCTCTCTCTCTCTCTGTCAAAAACAATTAAAAAATAAATAAATCTAAAATTAAAAAAAAAAAATTAGCACCAGTTAATCAATAACCACATCAAAAATCTGCTTGGAAAATATATAGAAAGCAGGCATAGTACTTTAAAAGTCAACACTGGAAGCCAGAAATTAGCAGTTTATTCACAAAAAGTCAAAAGTAGTGTGTTTCTTCCAATAAGACATATAATATAGACTGAAATTTTAAGAAAACACTGCTTTGACCCACAATCAGTTAAGTCTCTGTTCCTAACCTAGTAATTACTTCTGTTCTTCCCTTCTCCTCCCTCTCACAGACCTGGCTCACATTTAAGACCACGTATTCACTCAGTGAACAAGCATTTCTCTACACCTCTGATATGGTAAATGTTGTACTATGCTAACTATTGGAAATCACAGAATGTAAGGCCCTCAAGGAGGTGGTTGCCTGGATAAAAGAAGACAGAAAAGCAAACAGTTGCAATAGTATTAGAACAAGTCCTAAAACTGAGGTTTGTAGAAGGTGCTGTAATGGCAGAGAAAAATAAAACGCTGCCTGAGGGTACTTCAAGGACGGAGCACTACAAGCACACAGGTAGAGCACCCTCTCCCAGCCCTGGCTTTCACTATACACGCAGCCACCAACCTCCCTATCACCTCTCATCTTCCTTAGTGCCTGCAACAACCAAGTGGACAACACCCTCTCCTTTCCACTTCCTCAGACATTTAACTTTTTCAGTTGTCTGCTCTCAAGGATCAGCAACCTCTCCTTGTCTCCCACTTTCCAACCACAACTGCCCATCCTTCTAGCTCTTTTGTTCAAGTACATGGCCCCAACCTCAATTCTATGAACTCCTTCTTTATGTCTGGATTAAATTCTACCATAATGTTAACAGCCTGAAACTACCCTCAACTTTCTATCCCTGTAATAGGTGCCTAGTAAACCCAAACCCTGGATGAACTTGACACAGCTGCTTCCTTCTCGTGCCTACAGCAAAGTCCATCATGGGACATACTCACACACACAACCACTTTCATTTTAAGTTGATCATCTCAACCTTCACAAAGGCCTTCAACACTACCTAGCATTCCAACTCAGTTCTGTAGTAAGTCTGCTTCCCCTTCTCTAAAAATGACTCCATCTTCTCCTCAAGCACCCATCTAACCCTACCTGCAACTCTCCTGACAGTCTTACCTTTCTTGGCTGTAAAGTAGACAATATCAGACAATGCAGATCTCCCACCACCACATCACAACTACCTGCATCTGTCTCCCTCCTGTGATAATGAAGACAGCGCTCGTTTCTGCCTCGTCAGACCTTTGACTTTTCAGTTGTCTGTGCTCCAGCACCAGCAAGCTCTCCTCCACTGGCTCATTCCCAGCAGTTCACAAACTTCCTCTAAATCATCCACCACTAAAAAGACCTCTTGAGCTCACATGCCTTGTATAAATGGCACCATTAACAGTGAAGCTTCTTTAAACAGCTGTCTACACCAGCTCGCTGGACTGATGCATGTCCTGTTCACCCTGCAGATTACACACACACCCCTGCCCCCGCACTGCTCTATTGGAGCTGCCCCTGTCACCATCACCAATGACATCCATGCTGGCAAATCCAAGGAAGACTTCTGTACTTCAACTTCACCCCTCAGCAGCATTCCAAAGCTGACCACTCCTTCCATGTGAAAAATTTACCATTTCCAGAGGTCTGTTGATGGGCTCAGTGCTACGCCTTCTCTCCTCACTTTGCTCACTCCAAAATGATCAGCATTCAATTCCACAAATTTTAAAATTGCCTATATATTTGATGACACCCAAATTTGCATCTCCAGGCCAAATATCTGACCCCTAACCCTGGGATTAGAGGACAGAGTTATCAAAAGAATGTCTGAGAATTATTCCATACACAAAACCAAGCATTATACAAGGACTAAGTATTCATATCCATATTTTCAAATGTATCTACATGCATTCAAGAATTTTAAAATGCAAGGTAAGGTGAAAATGTATTTCTAATTTCTTATTTTTAGCTTGGTAATTTTTCTCATTTAATGGATACTAGAAATTCCACTTATGCATAGTTCTGTAATGCTGGCCACTAAAAGGAGTTCTTATTCTCAAAAAGTCGGATAATAACCAGTTAGGCACAGAGCAGAAAGACTGGATAGAGAGACAAGACCTAACAGTCAATTTCTAGCACCAAAGTCAAGAGTGCTGTGGCCTTCAGGGACCTCTGTACAAGGCATCATGGAACTGAATAATCAGGAGATTTTGGTAAATTCAATTAATTACCTTGGAAAGATCATTAAATCTGGAATTACTCAAGTGATCAGAAGAATATTTCCCTACTGAAGTAGGGAAAAAATAAATCAGAGTTAATGTTACTTCCACACCCCCATTACTCATCCCAATGTGAACAATAACTATAATGAAGTCATGAAAAAAAAAAAATAATAACATAATGTAAATACCCAAAAAATGAATAAAAAGAGAAGGTTTACCATATATTACATTAAAAGATAAGTCACATAAATAGAAACAAAATCATTAACATCAGTTAATTTTTGGTAGTAGATTTTTCTTAATGCTTTTGTGTATTTTCTAAAACTTTTCTATAATGAATGTTATTTTTATAATTACAAATAGAAAAGTATTATTCAAATCAGGTACTACCATTTCATAATGGAAGAAAATCTTCCTTTCAGTATTTTGGAATATAATGTAAAACTGTCAGTGAAGTACAAAACAAGAATTCTTACATGCCTAAGATGTAATCAGTGGGTCAGTTACTTCCATAAATTATATTGTGAAAAACTACAAGCTGGTGAAAAGGGTGAAGTGACTAAGTAGTACAAATTATCGGCTTTAAAAATAGTCACAGGGATATAAAATATAGCAGGAGGAATATAGCCAGTATGTATAATGCCAGGTGGGTGGGTACTAGACTCAGGGATGAGCACTTTGTTAAGTATATAAATGTCTAATCGCTACGCTGCATACCTGAAACTAATATGATATTGTTTATCAACTGTAATTGAAAAACAAATTTTAAAAAAGAAAAACATAGGGAAAGCCGGGACGGCTCAGCGGGTTGAGCGCTCGCTTTGAGGCCCCAAGGACCGAGGATCGAATCCCGGCTCTGGCCCACGCGGACCCACGTGCTGAACTGGGGAGTTCCCACAGTTCGGTTCTCTAGCTGTCTCTGTCTCTGTCTCTCTCTCTGTCAAAAGTAAAATAAAAATAAATATGCACTGAAGATAAAATAATTACTCTCTATAAATATAAAAAAGATATAAAAAAAAAAAAAGAAAAACATAAACTGGTAAAAATAAGTACTAAGAAAATTGGCATCTCCACACTGCTGTACAAATATAATTAGAAATTAATGGAATATACAGGTGTCCGATAAGCTAATTCCAAGAGATTAATACTTGGCTTCCCTAGCATTTTAATCTTTCAAATATTTTAGGTATTTTTTTCTAAATGTGAACTGTAAAAGTAGAACATAATCTTGTGGCAGCTTTACAATAATAATAATAATTGCTTCTATTTCTTTTTCTACTCCTCAAAACTTCTTCAAACATGAAACAAGATAAAAATTCATTGAGAACTGCTGAAGCTCAGTGCTGTGTACATGGTTGAGATACTATTCTCTTTACTTCTGTATGTTTAAAATTGTATGCTAAAGTAAAAAAAAAAAATTCCGAAGAACTGTGAAACTTGTCTATTTGGGGGGAAAAGGAGAAAAATACCTGTCCTGAAATTAACTAAGCAAACTATATGTTAAATTATATTAAATTATATATATGACAGACACATATGAAGAAATTATAGGGGGAAAAAAAAACTACATAAAATATTAACATGTAGCTTCTGAGCAATAGGTTTATGAGCTTCTCTCCTACTTCTTAGTAATTTCTTCTACTTTTTGTATTTTCTAAAAGAAATAAAGATGTTAAGTACTGAAATAGAAAAGCAGTTATTTAGTAACATTTATTCCAAAAACTGTTGAGACCAACACACAACAAAGACGTCTCATTTTTTTATTCACTGATGACTTTTCTTCTCCCAATACATTTAACATATACACAAAACTGACGTCAACATTAGCATACTAAATTGTATATTATCAAGGCAGTTACCCCAAATTGAAGATAATAATAATATAAGTTACAGCTTCCTATGCATGGGTCTCACATGAAGACAAGAGACCTCAGCAGAAAACCAGATTAGGGAAAATCTCATCACAGACAGGATGTGACGATTACCTTGGCTCTTCTACAAAGAAGATTTAAATTTCCAATCAATCTAATAATACTTCTATTGTAGTTTTCAGAAAACTTCATTTATAGTTGCAAAGTCCTGACAAAACAGCTTTTTGTTGTTGTTGTTGTTGTTGTCTACTAATGAAAAATAGATCACTAAACCTAAACAACTCCTTACATGATTTTTAGTAACAAGTTTACTGAGATATAATTCAGACCATTAAACTCACCCTTTTAAAGTGTGTATGAATTCAGCCTTTCTTATACTCACAAAGTTGTGCAACCATCACCACCACTTTATTCCAAACCATTTTTATTGCCTGAAAATGTAACCCCATATACTTTAGCAGTCACTCCCCACCCCTCCTCCTCTAAGCCCATGAAAACCAATCATCTACGGTACTTTCTGGCTGGATCTGCCTATTCTGGACATTTCATATTCATAGAGACATAAAATATGTGGCTTTTGTGTATAGCTTCTATCTCTTAGCATACTGTTTTCAGAGTGTACCTATGTTATAGCATGTATCAGACCTTCCTTTTTATGGCTGAGTGATAGTCTATTGCATAGGTACACCACAGTTTCTTCATACATTTATCTATTGATGGATGTTTGGCTTGTTTCCACTTTTTGGCCATTATGAGTAATGCGGCTTATAAACATTCCTGAGCAAGTTTTGCATGGACATGTTTTCAATTTTCATTGATATACAAATAGTAGTGTTAACTACAATACAGGATATGGTAATTCCACATTTAACTTTTTGAAAAATTGCCAAAATGTTCCTCCAAGTTAGCTACACCATTTTACACTCCCACAAGCAATGTATGAGGGTTCCAATTTTCAACTTCAACAACACTTACTGTGTTTATTATAGCCATCCTAGTGGCTGTGAAGTGGCATCTCATTGCGGTTTTGATTTGCATTTCCCTAATGACTAAGGATACTGAGCTTCCTTTCAGGAACTTTTTGGCCATTTGGACATCTTTGGAGAAATGTCTAATCAAATCCTTTGCTTATGTCTTAGCTGGGTTGTATATTTATTGTTCATTTAAAAGACTTTATATATTAAAAATAAAGGTCTTATCAGATATATTATTTACTAATATTTTCTCTCATATTTCTTGACAGTGTCATTCGAAACAGTCAGTTCTAAATTGTTAAGTCCAATTTATTTTTTTCTTTGTTAGCTTGTGTTTTAGATGTCATGACTAAGAAACCACTGCCTATTTTACCACAATAAAAAATAAACTGCCTAATCCAAAGTCACTGAAATTTATAACTATGTTTTCTTCTAAGAGTTTTATAGTTTTAGATTTTAGATTTAGGTCTACGATTAATTCTGTTTATTATGAATGAGAAAAGTATCCAAATTCATTCCTTTTTTCCCCCAGTTTCTCTCTTTATTAAGTTTACCCCCACCCCCAACAGGGAAAGGGGTACAGACCATGATAACTGTGACACTCCTCCATTACCTCATGACACAGGGAATCTCTTCTGCCTGTGCCTCACCCTCACCCAGTCCATTATATTAAAAGGAGACAAAGAAGTACAGGGCAAGAAAGAGGAGAAATTCCAAGATAGCTCAACAGGCTGTGCTTGGCTTGAAACAACTGCGAGGTCCAGGGATCAAATCCCAGCTCCAGGCCATGCAAACCCATTTGCTGAACTCTGGTGCAACTGGTAACTGTCAGGATGGCAGCGAAAATTCTTGCCTCCCATGTGGGAGGCCCCCAGTTCAGTTCCTGCCCAGTGTGGTCCCACATCCACTTGTGGAATGAAACTGTCACAAATAATGATGTACAACCACGGAGACTGCTCTGGGCCCTTCTCTTTCTCTTTCTCTCTTTCTCTCTCTCTTTCTCTCTCTCTCTCTCTCCCTCCCTCCCTCCCTCCCTCCCTCCCTCTCACCTTTTCTCAAACAAGGAAAGAAGAAGGAAGGGAGGAAGGGAGGGTGGGTGAGGGAGGGAGGGAATGAAAGGAGGATGTCCCAAGACCAGGACACTGTTTGTGTTGAGAGTAACCAAAGTCATTCTTTTGCATGTGGAGATCCACTTGTCCCAGCACCATTCGTTGAAAAAACTATTCTTTCTCCATTAAATTCTCTGCACTATTGCTGATAAACAATTGACTACAAATGTAAGGGTTATTTCTGGACTTACGTTCATTCCACTGATCCACATGTCTATTCTTATGCCAGTACGAGACTATCTTAATTACTGTAGCTTTGTAATAAGTTATTCTTTTCTCTCAAGATTGTTTTGGCTATTCTGGGTCACTTGTGCTTCCATATAAATTTCAAGATCAACTTGTAAACTTCTGCAAAACAGGAAGCTGGGACTTTAATAGGTACTGTGTTGAATCTGTAGATCAATACAGGGAGTAGTGCCATCTTAACAATATTAGGTTATCCAATCCATGAACACTTAGATCTTTCTTTCAACAATGTTTTATAGTTTTCAGAATATAAGTTTTACATTTCCTTGTTAATTTTATTCCAAATTTTTCATTCTTTTTCATATTATGATTGTTTTACTTCTTTTCCAAACTGGATGTCTTTTTCTTTTTCCTGCCTAATTGCCATGGTTACAATCTTCAGTACAATGTTAAAAAGTGGCATAAAAGAACATCCTGTATTGTTCCTTATCTTGGAAAGAATGTGTTCAGTCTTTTAACACTAAGTATGACATTACTTGTTTGTTTGCATAGATGGTCTTTATAATGTTGAGGAAGTTTCCTTCTCTTCCTAGTTTGTTAAAAGTGTTTTTATCACAAAATTGTATTAGATTTTGTCAAATGCTTTTCCGGTAGCTATTGAGATGACAATGTGGTTTTTGCCCTTTATTCTATTAATATGGTATATCGCATTGATTTTCAGATATTGCTTATCTCATCTTGCTTTCCTGGGATAAACCCTAATCAGTATGGTCCTGAGATAATGCTGGATTTGGTCTGTTAGTATTCTGTTAAGAATTTTTTGCATCTATATTAATTAAAGATAGTGATCTGTAATTTCCTTCAATGTCTTTGTACGCTTTTGGTAACAGAGTAATAACATCTTCAAAGAATGAACTGGGAAGCATTTCCTCCTCCTCTTCTTTATTTTGAAAGAGTTTGGGAAGAATTTCCATTTGATAGGTTTGGTAGAATCACCAAATGTGAAGTGATCTGAGCCTGGGTTTTTCTTTGTGGGCTGTTTTTTTTTTTATTCAATCTCTTTACTTCTTATTAGTCTATTCAGATTTCCTATTATTTTTCTTGAGTCAATCTCAGTATTATCTGTGTGTGAATGCATACATTTCATCTAGGTTATCTATTTGTTGGTATATAATAGTTCCTAATATCCCCTTACAATCCTCTTTATTCCTGTAAGGTCAGTAGTGATACCCTCTTTCATCCCTGATTTTATTCATCTGAATCCTATCCCTGTTTTTCTTGGTCAATCTAGCTTAAGTTTTATCAATTTTGTTGATCTTTTCCAATTTTAGTCTATTGATTTTTGATATTTTTTTCTATTTCACTTATTTCTAACCTAGTCTTTATTTTTTCTGCTTTCTGCTTGCTCTTGGTTTAGTTTGTTATTCTTTGGGTAGTTTCTTAAGATCGAAGGCTAGGTTACTGATTTAATATCTTTCTTATTTTTTAATGCAGATGATACAACTACAAATTTGCTCCTGAGAACAACTTTCACTATTCACCTGTAATGGTATGTTGTTTGGTTTTTTGCATGGAGCATAACAGGTACTCAATAAACATTTTTTGTTGAACAATGAATGAGTGACAGTTTTAATTGCAGTAAAATATATATAAGATTTACCATTTTAACCACTTTTAAGTGTATAGTTAGGTGGCATTAAGTACATTCACACTAGTGTGCTATCATTACCACCATGGTATGTTGGGTTTTTTTTCCAATCACTTTAGAATATTTTCTAATTTTCCTTGTGATTTCCCTTTTTTACCCACTAGTGGCTTAATGTGTTAATTTCTACATGCATAGCAATTCCTCAATTCCCCGTTGTTATTCAAATATTTCATTCCATTGTGGTTAGAGAACATACTTTGTATAATTTCCATCCTTATAAATTGATTAAGTCCTATTTTATGGCATAATATAATCTATCCTAAAGAATGTTCCAAGGAAGCTGGGATGATTCAGAGGGTTAAACACTCACTTTGCAGCCCCAGAGCCCAAGGATCGAATCCTGGGCCCAGCCCATGTGGACCCATATGCTAAACTGGGATGTGCCCCTAGTTCAGTTCTTGCTGGGGCCTATGCAGGAGGCTCCTGGCCCAGTTCCTGCCCTGCGAAGCCCCGCGCCCACTTGTGGAATGAAACTATATGGAAAACTAATGCTGTCAACTATGGAGACTGCTCTGGGCCCTCCTCCTTCTCTCTGTCTCTCTCTATCTGTCTGTTAAAAAACAATAAAAATAAAAATAAAAATTTGCAAACAAAAGAATGTTCCATATGCACTTGAGAACAATGTGTATTAGTTATTATGTGCAATGTTCTATAGCTGTCCCTTAATGATTTAAAAGTTTGTCAGCAGCTAGACCACATTTAAGAAAATATAGCTAATTATCTAAATCTTAAATTTTTCATGTTATCCCCCACTTTTTTATGCTATTTTTTCCATTTATATATAAATCAGGGCTCCCTTTAAAAATAAAAATCTTAATTTCTAGCACCATATTAAGAGTTGGATTCTAAGAGTGAAATGTGCTTAGAAGGGAAGCAGAAAAGACCACATATGCTCATATGAGAGACTTTCTAAGAAGTTTCTGAAACATGAAATCCCCAGACTTAGGTGAGTAATAAGAGAGGGAAAGCATTTGATATGTCACTTGATAGCAGTACAGCTGACACGGTCATCCCAAATTTCCCAAGGGAGTTAGGTTACACCCAGTTGACAAAAAGAAAACCCTATTAAGTACTAGTTATTTAATGTGAAGACAGAAGGTGTAAGAAGGCTAGGGAAATAAAAGCAGGGAGTTTTTCTCTGTTACTGAACAAAAATGTCAAGCTACAAAAAGTAACGCAGTAGTTTAAAATTTGGCTTTCATTTCAGCAATTTAAAATAAGCATAGCCACTTCACATTTAAAATATCATTTTCCAATTCACTAAGTGATTATACAAATGTTACTGTCTTTATCCCCGACCTCCAAGAAACCTCTGCAATATTATCATCATCATGCCTATTTTAAAAAAGAGGAAATAGATTCAGAAGCAAAGTGGCTTCCAGGGTCACACAGCAAATATGAAACAGAATCAAGATTTGAACCTGGGCTTCTAACTCCAAATCCAGGGCTATTTTCACCAAGTCACAGTTGCTTCTTCTCACCAACACTACACTACATACAGGTCTCTGAGTACTTTTAGACATGTACTTGTAAGTTAGGGAAATGACCCACAAAGAAAGGATATATCCACCTACTTAATGTTCTCAAATAAGAGCCTAAATAGAGAGGATCAATTAGCACCAGGCACAGAACTATATACTAAGCATGTGCTCCTGAGAGAACAAACAACAAGGAAAAGCCATATGCATCCCCACAAGTAACACTAGGAGAGTAATCGGCAATCTTTAGGTCAGAGGATTCAATATTTCCCATGGATATCCATAGCAAACCAAGGCATGATCAAAATTAGGAAGAGGAAGAGAAAAGGGTAACGCATAACCACTGGGGGCAATTGCATAGAAGGTAAACAGAAACTCTGTACTACTTTTGCAACTTCTTGTGTATCTATAATTAATCCAAAACGAAAAGAAAAAGCGAAAAGATATACATGATGTGGACAGGCTCTTCTTGTCAGAGAACTAGTTTCCTAGGTTCACTGAATACCTAATGTGCCAGCCCATCTGCCAGGCATTGCCTTCTACAAGCTCTAAGTTCACTGCGGAGAAAAAGGTAAGTGAGTAATCTATTCTAACACAATATATCAAGGTGCTTTGCTGGAAGACTATCTACTTTCTGATGAATCCTTAGTAAACAGGGAAAAAGGAAAGACTACAACATTGAAACAAATGTAAGGCACACCACTGGGCAAAGCTCTTAGATGTGCACTGGCATGAAAACACATGCTTTAAGCTACTCTCTCATCCTGCAAATCATTTCTCTTGCTTCCATTCTTTGTTCTAGCAATATTCAAACTGAAGACACAGAATCTAAAGGGCTGGGAAAACCTAGTCACAGAGCCTTCAGTAGTAAGAATTCCTAAAAAAAATAGAAGAAATTAAAGAGAGAGAGAGAAAGGGGATGCCAGGATGGCTCAGCAGGTTGAGCACTCATCTTGCAGCCCCAGGGTTGGAGGTTCAAATCCCAGCCCCACCCAGTGCAGACCCATATGTTGAACAGGGGTATGCCCCCAGTTCGCGTCTCACAGGGGTGAGCTTCCCATGCAGGAGGCCCCTGGTTGGTTCCTGCCCTTCGCAGCTTTATACCCACCTGTTGAATGAAACTATGTAGAAAACTAATGACATGCAACTACGGAGACTGCTCTGGGCCCTCCCCTTCTTTCTGTCTCTCTCTGTCAAAAAAAGAAAAATAAGTCCTGCGGCTAATGAAGAAAAAGAACTGAAACAGGGATTTGGGAGTTATTTATTCATTCATTAACAAAGCAGATATTACTATAAATATAAGTGATCTGTCAAAGAAAAATAATTTAGAACATCAGCTAACCAATGACAAAGACTACTGAAAAGACAATACTGCTTCCTACCTACCCCTATGGATGAAAAGACTTCAAATCTGTGATTCAAGTAGACTTTGAATATATGTAATTTTACTAGGCTTACACACAACAGCTAGAGAAATTTTGCTATATTCCTCATATCAATTATAAAAGGAAGATGCTGGGATAGCTCAGATTGAGTGCTTGCCTTTTAGCCGTGAGGTCCGGGGATTGAATCCTGGTGCAGCCCATGCAAACCCGTATGTGGAACCATAGCTCAACTAGTAACTGCCAGAATGGCAGTGAAGGTTCTTGCCTCCCGTGTGGCAGGACCCCAGTTCTATTCCCATCCTTTACTACCCAACATCCATCTATGTGAAAAACTACAAAAGGATACTGCTATTACTAAAATGACATTTTTAAATTCACATTAAAGTGATCTGTGCCTTAACTATGTTAGTATATACTGAATCGTACATCCACGTGTTCAGTTTCCCAACCATGCTGTGACTGCCTCAGTATTTTTCCAATGTTGACTTATTCCTAGTCAACACTAACACGTCTTTTTTTAATACCAAACCACCTAATCTTCACTGTACTCCTACATTTAAACAAAAGATAACTCAAGAATGTACTCAGGAGATGCCAGAATAGCTCAACAGGTTGAGTGAGTGCTGGCCTTGCAACCACAAGGTCCAGAGATCGAATCCCAACCATGGCCCATGCAAACCCATATGCTGAACTGTGGTGCTAAAGGTTCTCACCTCCCATAAGGGAGCCCCCCAGTTCGGTTCCCACCTCTTGCGGCCCTACATCCACCTATGTAGAATGAAACTATGTCACAACCAATGATGTAAACTATATAGGCTGCTCTGGGCCCTTCTCTCTTTCTCTCTCTCCTTCTCTTAAAAGTAATTATCACTATTATTTTTAAAGATAATAATAATAATGGGGGATGCCGGGATCACTCATTGGGTGGAGCACTCGCCTTGCAGCCCCCTCAATCCAAAGATTGAGTCCTGGTCCCAGGCCCAGCCTGTGCGAACCCATATGCTGATCTGGGGTGTGCTTCCCATGTGGGAGGCCTCGGTTTGGCCCCCAGCTCGCAGAAACGTGCCTCCCACATGAGAGGCCCCTGGCCCAGTTCCCACCCTGTGCAGCCCTCCGCCCACCTGTGTGGAATGAAACTATGTCAAAAACTGATGACGTACAACTATGGAGAATGCTCTGAGCCCTCCCCCTTCTCTCTCTGTCTCTCTCACTCAGTCAAAAACAATAAAATAAATCTTAAAAAAAATTTTTTTTTAATAATAGTGGTACTAACAGAACAACGCTACAGCCTACATACAGGCTTGTATATGCAGCAAGTCTCTAAAAGACCATTTCAGAAGCTAGAAGCAGGGGTTGCTTCTGGGAACAGGATGTGGAAGAATGGACAAAAGGGTGGAGGAAGACTCACATTTCATTCTCTACCCTATGCACCCTTGAAACTTTTTAACCATGTACATATTACCTATTTAAAGAAACTAAAATTTTAAAACATTAAAAAAGCATGTTTATATTCTTTCTACTAATAGTTAAACCAGACTATCTCCAATAAATAACAGCTATTTGTAAAGTCAAATAAAATGATACTCTGTAAACCATAGATATCATCAGTTCTATACGAAGAACTGAAAAACATAGAAAGAGCCAGTTATTCAGCAAACTGTCCATCTCTAGTATGCATCTCTGCAAAACAGCACTGGTAACACCTATAAGCAAATAATGTATATTTCTGAACCTCATCCAGCCATGGAATTCTTGCAAAGTCAAAAACAGAAAAACACATAATGAGAAGCCAAGTATTCAATTATTTTTTTTTTTGTAGATTTTTTATTGTTTTTGACAGAGACAGAGATAGTGAGAGACAGAGAGAAAGGAGAGGGCCCAGAGCAGTCTCCATAGCTGTCTGTCATCATTTTCGACATGGTGTCATTCCACACAGGTGGACAGGGGCCTCACAGGGCAGGAACCAGGCCAGAGGCCTCCCACATGGCAGGCACGCCCCCATGAAGCTGGGGGACAAGAACCAAACTGGGGGTCTCCCGCATGGGAAGCACACCCCAGTTCAGAATATGAACTATAGCCACGTTTTAATTCAAAAGTGACAGATGACAAAACAGGGTCATATGCTTTTATAAAATTACATTTTTAACTGTACTGACTACAGGCCTCTCATATTGTAGGCTGGATTTTACTAAAACCTCTGGAGTGAATAATTTGGCAATATCTACAAATTTTAAAGGCACAAAACATTCATTCCAAAATATCAACTTATGGGCATTTATTTACTCATTCATGGGCAAAACAAATTATAGGTTTATTTTCTGTAGCACTGCTTATAATGCAAAAAAACATTAAAAAAAAAAAAATACCTAGAAAAAATCTAAATGTTCCTCAATACAGAGAAGGGTAAATTATATGTCATACAACGGCATATTATTTAGCCATATTCTTCACTTAAAAAAAAAAAAAAAAATGAAGGTGCCTTTAATGCAATTGGCACTCTCAAGTCACTGGCACTCTCAAGGTATCGGCAAAAATTTTCTGGTTAACAGAATCTACTGTACATGCATTTTTTCCACATATGTAATTAATAGCATTGGAGTCTCCATGAACGAGAACTAGGTCGATGGCAGGCAAGATAGGAGGAAGACTTAAGTTTTAAATCATGTGTATGTATTACCTATTCAATATAAGTATTTTATAATAAAAAAATTAATACAAAACCTAACAGCTCTATTTCTCCTTTCTAGGTAATTTAAACAAGATTGGAAAGAAACTTCATATACAACTACAACAGATTAAAACTCAGTCATAATAAAAAGGGACACAGAATATATCCTAGGTATCTTTTTAAAAAAAAATTATAGCCCATAACGCATAAAATAAGCTTGACTACAATAAAAATTATATAATTTTAATGATGTCATCACTATCCAGAAGCAATCTCAATAGCAACCAGTTTCTCAAAAAGCACAATGGGGGAAGCCGGGATGGCTCAGTGGGTTAAGCGCTCACTTTGCAGCACCGGGGACTGGGGATCGAATCCCAGCCCCGGCCCGTGCGGAACCATATGCTGAACTGGGAGCTCCCCCAGTTCAGTTCTCTCTGTGTCTCTGTCTCTGTATCTCTCTCTCTCTGTCAAAAATAAAAAAAATAAATAAATAAAAATATATTTTTAAAAAAAAAAGAAACTTATAATCAAAAAAAAAAAAAGCACAATGTGTAAGTCCCACCCCCAAAATTCCAAAACTGACTCACTGACCGCTTGATGATTCAAGTAAAGATCTGAAAACATGAGTTCTGATTTCATCAAGACCCAGGCCTGTCTCCCAGATGTCAGTTTCAAACAGCCTTCTCTCAGCAATAGTGTTTTCTTTGCTCTTGTCTGTGGCCACTTCACAAAATTAGACCATGGCATTTATTTGGCCAAGAGTCAGGCTCCTTGCCCCATAGTCAAAACTAAGTCTGCAGCCACCAGCTCTCATAAAGAAGGCAACAAACAGGCCCCAGTGGCCAACCAAGTAAGCGTGTACCTGGTTCATGTACTCATATCTTTCAGGTCAAAACAGAAAGGCAACGCATCTCTCTCCCACCACCAGACTAGGAGCCCTTCCCTTTCTAATCTTCCCACAATAGCACATTTAACTTGGGAATCATGACCATTTCCTTACTCATCAGCCTTCCCTGGTAGGGGTGGAGCTCTCTGGGAACAAGGCTGAGAGACTCTCTCTTGGTCTCCAGGCACAATGATAGTGTGCTCAATAAAACTTCTGATCTAGGTACACAGTTCATGCATTCTCTACTAATCACCTAGGATATACCTAGAATAACTCTCTTCTTTAAATAGCAAGTTTTCACGAAAGGCTCTTGTATTTTGGGTCTATTTCTCATTAGTGCTTTATGTACATCCTTCCTACATCCCCTCCACTCACCACATTCCACACTAAAAGAGGTCTAGCAATCAAATGATTATAAGATATTCCCTATCTTCCAGAACTTCTTCTTTCATGATTCCATAAAAATCATTACTATACAATTCAATTAAATATTGTTACTTTATCCAAATTTAACAAATCTACTCCAAATCTGAAAAGAATGAGACAATGAAAAGCATTTTTCATCATGTTCACTTTAAAAATGCAATCACAGGCCACAGGAAATCAGCTTGGCATGCCAATCACTACCAACAGACACATTCAATCAGCATTAGGCTAAAATGCCACACTCATTAGCCCAAATCTGCTCCACAGAAGGCAATGTGGCATTCAGAGCAGTTCTTTTTTATCCACCCCCACCCCCAGATTATAGCATTTTAATAGGAAGTTTCACAGCAAAATATTCAACATGAAACCCACTGCTGTTAAGAAAGTATTTCTAAAGAGTGTCAAAATTAGTTTCCATATTTACTAAGAACTAAGAGTTTCCATCTTTAAGGTCAAATTAAAGTTAATAGGTTGGACTAAGCCCTCCATTCATGCAAAATAAATTATTCTGGACAGTGCCGAAACTAAACAGGAATTCCTAAGAAAAACACCACTTACAATAATGGAGGGGGTTGCTGAGATGGCTCAGAGGGTTGAGTACTCGCCTTGAAGTCCCCAGGTCCGAGGATTCAGTCCCGGCCCCGGCCTGTGCAGACCCATATGCTGAACTGGGGTGTGCTTCCCATGTGGGAGGCCCCCAGTTCAGTTTGTGCCAGAGAACACTTCCATGTGGGAGGCCCCGGGTTTGGCACCCAGCTCATGGGGGAGTGCCCCCGATGCAGGAGGCCCCCAGCCCAGGTCCTGCCCTGCACAGCCCCACACCCACATGTGTAGAATGAAGCTAGGTCAAGAACTGATGACATGTAACTACGGAGACTGCTCTGGGCCCTCCTCCTTCTCTCTGCCTCTCTCTGCCTCTCTCTGCCTGTCTCTCTCTCTCTGTTAAAATAATAGATATATCTTCAAAATTAAAAAATGTTTTGTTTATCAAAGGACATTATCAAAAAGTAAAAAGACAACTTAACTTACATAATGAATGAGAAAAAACATTTGCAAACCATGCATCTGATAAGCGTTTAAAGATTTATTTTTATTGTTTTTGACAGAGAGAGATACAGAGTCAGAGACAGAGAGAAGTGGGAGGGCCCAGAACAGTCTCCATAGTTGCACATCATTGGTTTTTCCACATAGTTTCATTCCACAGGTGGGTGCGGGGCTGCACAGGGCAGGAACTGGGCCGGGGTCTCACCCCGGTGAGAACTGAACTGGGGGCACTCCCCAGCTCAGCACATGGGTCCGCACGGGCCGGGGCCGGGATTCGATCCTCAGTCCCCAGGGCTGCAAAGTAAGTGCCTAACCCACTGAGCCATCCCGGCTCCCCAGATAAGCGTTTAATATATAGAATATTTAAGAACTAAACAAAAAGACACACAATCCAATTTAAAAATGGGCAAAGAACTTGAATAAATATTTCTCCTCATAAAATATACAAATGAGGGGAAGCCGGGATGGCACAGGTTAAGTGCTTGCTTTGTAGCCCTGGGGACCGAGGACCAAGTCCCAGCCCTAGCCCATGCGAACCCATATGCTGAACTGGGATATGCTTCCCATGCGGGAGGCCTCCAGTTCAGTTCTCAACCCCCAGTTCCGCCCCTGACTCAAGGGCGCATGCCTCCCATGTGGAAGGCCCCCAGCCCAGTTTCCGCCCTGTGCAGCCCCCACCTACCTGTGTAGAACAAAATCATGTCAAAAACTGATGATGTACAACTATGGAGACTGCTCTGGGCCCTCCCTCTTCTCTCTGTCTCTCTGTCTGTCTCTTTCTCTGTCAAAATAATAAAATGAATCTTAAAAAAAATAATAAATAAATATATATATATACATATATATGTGTGTATATATATATATGTATATATATATATATGTAAATGAACAATCAACACACAAAAATATGCTCAACAGCTAAATCACTAGGGTAATGCAAATCAAAACCACACCTACTTGGATAGTTATAAATTAAAGAAGAAAAACAGAAAATAACAAATGTTGCAAGGACGTGGACAAACTACAACCTTACTATGTTGTTGCTGGGAGTGTAAAATGGTACAGCCACTGTGAAAAAGTTTGGTGGTTCCTCAGAAAGCTAAACACAGAATTACCACCCAACCCAGTTAAATCAATCTCTAGGTACATACCCAAAAAAACTGAAAACAGAGACTTGAACAAATTTGTAAACCAATGTACATCATAGCACTGTTCACAATAGTCAAAAGGTAGTAACAATCCAAGTTCCATCAACAAGCGAATGAATTAACAAAGTGTAGTATATCCATACAAAGGAATATTCAGCAATTAAAAAGGAATAATGCACTGATTCATGCTACAACATGAACCTTAAAAATATTATGCTAAGGGGAAGCCAGGATGGCTCAGTGGTTTAAGTGCTCACTTTGCAGCCCCAGGGACTGAGGATCGAATCCCAGCCCCGGCCCATGTGGACCCATATGCTGAACTGGGGAGTGCCCCCAGTTCAGTTCTCACCGGGGGGAGACCCTGGTCCAGTTCCTGCCCTGTGCAGCCCCGTGCCTACCTGTGGAATGAAACTATGTGGAAAAACCAACGATGTGCAACTATGGAGACTGTTGTGGGCCCTCCCCCTTCTCTCTGTCTCTGTATCTCTCTCTTTCTCGCTCTCTCTCTCTGTCAAAAAACAATAAAAATAAATCTTAAAAAACATATATTATGCTAAGTCACAAAAAGATAAATATTACATGATTCCACTTATATGAAATATCTAGGACAGGCAAATTCATAGAGACAGAAAGCAGATTAGAAATTACCAGTGGCTGAGAAAGAGGAATGGAGATTTGCGGCTTAATAGCTACATTTCTCTTTAGGGTGATGGAAAAGTTTTGGAAGCAGATTGTGGTGATAGCTGTGACTGCACAACAGGGTGAATGTACTGAATTGTATATGCTACTGAATTGTATATACTTCATTGTGGTTTACATAGCATATTTTGTTATACATATTTTACCACAATAAAAAAAATTAAAAGTTTAAATTAGACCTTTACTGATCTAGATGGTCCAAGGGTAGATTCAAATCAGGGACTCAAATCTAAAAAGGATGATAGGTCACCTGACCTCACAGAAACCCTAGTGAGAAACATGCATCTATACTTCCTGACTAGTAAGGAGGTATCTCCAGATGCTGCCAGATGCTGGGAGCAGACTCTCTCCCAAGGCAACCCACTGACCTTCATGAAGGAGGAATAATCTGTGCTGGAAAAAACAGATTACAGAGATAAATGGAAAGGAAGCTGAAGAATCTGAAAGCCAAACTCTGCTACTCTGCAGTTATGTGGCCATTATTCAACTTCTCTAAGCCTCAGCTTCCTCTCATTATAAAATAAAGTAGCATTTGCCTTTAAATGTTGCTGCAAGAAGTAGTAAAAGTATACCTACAGCTAGAGCCTGGCAAATGTTGGTTGGGTTTTCAATCTTATGATGGCAATCACTATTGTAATGCTAGGTCTATAGTCTGTGTGCTACCCTAATTCTGAGCAGGACATGGCTTGGACCTGGAGAACTCAATGACCTACCACAACTGAAATAAAACAACAGCCACCAGCAAGCATCAGAAGACTTCAGAGAAGGAGCTGTTTTTATACAGTTCAACTACTCTTGGAAAGACTGGCTTATTGTTCCTAGAATAAACTCAGCTACTCTACATTAGGAAGAGCACTGCTACACAATTCATTCTCTCTATACAACAGGCCTCTGTTAGGATATCTGAGCAACAGTTCATAACAGTCTGCCTCTCTCCACAGGAGAGGCACACTCTATAAAGACACTGAGCAGAAAAATAGCTAGAAGGGACTCCTGAGGCTCTCAAACTTTGGTGGCCTTAGAATCACTTGGGAAATCTGTTTAAAAAAGCAGATGCCTTGCCCCCACCATCAGACATTCTGATTACTAAGTATTTCAGGCAGGGCCCTTGAGCATAACTGTTTCAAGAAACACTTGAAGGTAGGCCACAAAAATGTTACATTACATTCTGATGCTGACAAACAGACCAGCCTGCCACCCAAGGCAAAGGCTGCATTTTCCTCCATACCTATCTAGAAATGCACTGTCTTTGGCAATAGAGGACAGGAATGGAAAGCAAGTGAGAGAGATCATGCACGGAATCGTGAGATCATGCATGGAATATCCAATAAAAAGTGCATCTATGATAGCTGGTTCATTTAAAGTCTGTCATTATTTCTTATTATTTTCTAAAATAAATGCAAAATATAAAATGAGAAATAAAAATAAAATACCATTTCACACCTCTCACAGTAACAAAAAAAAATACTTAAGTTATATTATCAGAAGTTGGTAAAAATTTTGTGAACCTGCTGTATTTTTAGATTTCTGGGGGAAGCTGGGATGGCTCAGCCAGTTAAGCGCTCTCTTTGCAGCCCTGGAGCCCAAGGATCAAATCCCAGCCACAGCCCATGCAGACCCATATGCTGAGCTGGGGTGTGCCCATAGATCAGTTCTTACTGGGGCCTATGCCGGAGGCTCCTGGCCCAGTTCCTGCCCTGTGCAGCGCCGTGACCACCCGCAGAATGAAACTATATGTAAAACTAATGCTGTCAACTATGGAGACTGCTCTGGGCCCTCCCCATTCTCTCAGTCTCTGTCTGTCTGTCTCTCTGTCAAAATAAATAAGTAAATAAATAAATAAAATAGATTTCTGGGAAAATTATTAACTGGTACAACTTTCTGGTCAGGCAATATGTATCAAAAATCACTCAGTAATCTCACTTTGAATATATCCTAAGGAAACAACACAAAAGAAACAAACAATATTCAAAAACATAGCTACTGTTTTAATATATACAATATTAAAAAATTAAAGGTATCTGCATATCAAGGATCCCTGTTTACCAAAATCTGCCATTTCAATTCAAATGACAAAGCTGTTAAATTTTATAATGATGTATGCTATGTCATTACATGGAGAGTATTCATAAAACATGCAAAACCCAAAATTACTTTCTAAAAAGTATGGACATATGGACAGCCTCAAAGAATGACACATTAAGAAATAGTTTGTATTAGGCATGGTTTGATGTGGGTTTGCTCCCACTGGTCTCTCAACTTTCTGCATCATTGTAATATTATTGTTGTAGTAAGACTGTAAATAAATGTTACTGATTCTGCTTGGAAAGTTAACTGGGCAACAGTTATAGACAGATGGAAAGTATATTCACTGACCTCAGCTGTCCTGACTGAAGATAAACTCAGCCAAATGTGCCAGGCTAACTGATGGCCACAAGGTCAATTCTAGATTTTTTTATTTTTTTTTTCACAAAAAGATAAATCTTAACAGACATATGTAACTATTAAACTTGAATTTACATTTTTTAAAAAAGCAAGTATAAACACACTAAAAGATAGGAGGAAATCTGGGACAGCAGCTATTCACATGGCAAAAAGATCCCAAGATTTCATGAACCACAACTTCAATGTAAGCCAACAAAATTATGTAGCTAGGAGACAGTTTACATGAAAAGAACATTAAGCTAAGAAACAAGAGATAGAGGCCCAGTTCTTGTCCTAGCGCTATCACACACTGGGATTTAACTTGCAGGTCTTGCTTTCTCATCTGTAAATTGATAGGATAATGATGTTATCTCCCTTGCCTACCTCACAGGACTTGGAAGGGAGCAAATGAGATTATGAATATAAAAGTGCTTTAAAAAGAAGTTTTTTTCCTTAAAGCTGGCTATTATTATGAAAATGTTAATATGTGTGTACCAACGTAAAAGGGTAATAGTGTTTAGAAGGTTATATTCCAAACTGATAATAAGTGGGTAGTATTTCCCAAGGGGCCGGGGATCTAGGGCCATGCATTTCTTTATTTGCATTGTTAGAATCTTTTAGGAAAATCTATTCACCTATCACTTGGTAAGTTTTTTAAAGTAAAAGCCAATGCAATCACTGGCAATATAGAATGCAGGGTTTCAAACTTTGGGGTTTTTAAGAAGCACTGGGGATTATTAAAACTGTGGCTGTCCAGGCTCTATGCAGACTTAATTGATCAAATCTCTAGTAGGCAGGAATAAATAAGGCTAGGCCATTTGTATCTTAATAAGCTCCCCAAATGATTATGACTTGATTACTGCTCACACATTAACTGTACATGTTATGTATAACACATATTAACCATGTATATCCAATTATTATATGCCAGCCACTATTCTCAACACTTTACATGTTAATACACTAATTTAATCCTTGTAACAACCCTGTAAGTAGGCACTACTATTAACACTACTCTCCCTTCACCCTCATTATATAGATAAAAGTATTAAAATACAAAGAGATGAATTAACTGGCCCATGGCACAATGTCACAGAGCTAGTAAGTGGCAGAGCCAGAATATACAACAAAATTTAAAAATCACTGATACAGTTTCCTAACCTAAGACAAAAGCTATACACTCCGGTCAGGTCATATCAAATTGTTTTATTTCAAATACTGGATTTAAAAGACATTAACAAAACAGAGTTACCTAAATAAAGTATGTTGAAATCATTTTAAACCAGGAGGTGTGTACATACCTCCGACATAACCAGCATCAATTCAGAACATTTTGTTTATCTGCCCGAGACTGTAAGCCCCTGAAGTGTGGGGACCATGTATGTCTTTAATCATACCCTCATGGGACTTGACGCCCAATTAAATAAGATTTAATAAATGAATTATTCAATAAATCTAAAAAAGGCCTAATGACTATCCTAGGAAATGAAAAGGCTATTGTGTGAAGAAGCGGATTTAACTCCTGTAGCTTCAGGTGGTATAACTAAAATCAACAGATAAAAGGGAAGGGGCGAATGGTGGTACAGTACAAAATACCTCTGTAGCAACCAAGACCAGTTCAGTAACAGAGTAACAAAAAAGCACATCTGCAGTTTGAGACTGATGATCAGAATATAGTAGATAGACATAGGATGTTGGACTATGGGGTCTGTAAGAACTCTTCCAAGGTTCAAATTCTATTATTCTAAGTTATGATACATTGGTTTAGTCTTTCACACATTATACAGTGACTAGTTAGTTACACAAGTCCCAGGAGTAACCAAGAGAGGATACCACAAAGTGCTCTACACACTTGCAGTGCCCTCAAGAATCTAGACAAAAGTAAATGCACAGGAGTGAACCTTCCAAGGAGAAAGGTAATGAGTACAATAGCAAATAGCAAGTAGTGAGAATTCCAGGCAGAAAACAAGAGGGAAGTCAAAATACATATAATGGAAGAAATGCCACCCTGTGAGCACATATGAATTAGGGATGGTGGTGGGAAGCACAACGGGGCTGCCACATAATCTGATGAGAAAAGTATTCAATATGGTCTGACCATAAAGGAAGAAGGAAAGCCCTGCAGTGGTAAAGAACCTGCTAAAAAAAATCAGTAAATTCTGGTGCTAAAATGAAATCATTAAAGAGCACTTAGTCACATATACACATTTTATGGACATTACCCTGATTGTACTGGGTAAAGAAAGGTTAGTTTACTTTCTTAAATTACATTTTGCAAACCAAAATATACATCATCAATGATTTCTTCTTTACTTAGTTTTATTTAAGACTAATAGCTCCTTCTCTTATTTTCTAAGAACTCTTTCAGATGATTCTGCTTTTAAACTTTTATTTTTCACTACTATCTACTCTTTCCACTATTTAGTCTGACAACCAGATTTGCAGTTATATAATAGCTCAGCTCTGAGCCTAACATTTATAATCCCTTTAATGGTTATATTTACTAATAGTGCTACAAAATAACTATAATTTTAAGTAGATTATTAAGATTATGGAGTCTCAAAAATCAAGTTAGAGTCTCAGATCCAAGAAACTATCATATCCAACTTACATAAAGTGAGAGTCAGCCAACTAAGAAAACAGCATTAACAAAAGACTGAAGCAAACAATCGAAATCCAAAACCAATGAACAGAATATAACACATTTGAATAATAAACTTAATATTCTTCTGGTCAATCATTTCTCAACATCCCTGTCAAACTATTTTAAGAATCTGAAATCTTGCTCTGTAAAAAGCAAGTTCCCATCATCTTATCTAAACTACACTTAAGAGATTTTTATCACAGTAGTTACTGAAGTATAACACAAAAAGATTCAGATTTTTGTTGAATATTAATACAAAAAACTCCTACCCCTTTTACATACTAGTTGCACCTGTGGCCAAAATCTTGACACACTAGGAGATCTGGGTTTTCAGTTCTAACACTAAAATATATGTTTAGCAAAGGCCTTTTTTGTATTTACCATTTAGACTGGAACATAGAGATACAATATTTGACACCCCCACTACTACTTCAAAGGATTCCCGAAATTTGGTCAACCTTAGTTGAGATAATATATATTCAGCTATAGCTGAAAACTCAATAAAAATTAAAACTTTAAAAATCTAAAACAATGCTACACATTAGCCGATAAACTATGAATTTGGGGAAGCCAGGATGGCTCAGCGATTGAGAGCTCGCTTTGCAACCCCGGGGTCCTAGGATCAAACCCTGACCCCCATCATATGCTGAACTGGGCTGTGGCCCCCCGTTTGGTTCTCGCCAGGGCGTGCCTCCCATGTGGGAGGCCCCTGGCCAGGTTCCTGCCCTGCACAGCCCATGCCCACCTGTGGAATGAAACTATATTGAAAACTAATGACATACAACTATGGAGACTGCTCCGGGCCCTCCCTACTCTTTCTCTCTGTCGCTGTCTGTCTGTCAAAAACAATAAAAAAAATAAATCTTTAAAAAAAACTTTATGAATTACAGAAATGGAGATTAACTTAACAACTGCTAGAAAAAGGTGCAATTACACAACTTTACCAAAAAAAAAAAAGCTAACAGTTCATCAAAATTTAATCTTTGTTAGCAAATGGAGAAGACAAATAATATTCAGTGGATGCCAGGATAACTCAGCAGGTTGAGTGCTTGCCTTGCAACCACCAGGTCCAGGGATCAAAACTCGGCCCCAGCCCAGTCTGTGCAAACCCATATGCTGCACTGTGGTGTGTAATGGTAACCACCTGGATGGCAGTGAAGGTTCTCACCTCCCATGCAGGAAGCCCCCGGTCCAGTTCCCACCCTGAGTGGCCCCACATCCACCTGTGTGGAATGAAACTAATATCACAACTAACATGTACAACTATGGAGACTGCTCTGGGCCCTCCCCTTTCTCTCTTTCTACCTTCTCTCAAACGATAAAATAAATCTTTAAAAAATAATATTCAGTAACTCTGGGACATTGCGGTGTTATTTCTGTTCTCTGTATGGCCTCTGCATCGATGTTACTAGTCTCCCGTTCTGATGAGCAAACGGAGCCCGCTGTGCAGGTCTCATACCCAGTGTTCAGTAAACGTCACAAATAATAGTAATGGAAGCCACGATTTTTAAAGCCAGAATTTATACCGGACTGTGGCATCCGAATGGGGTACAAGTCACATGGCAGCAGGCAACTATTTCTCCTTTCTAACCCTTCTGCATCACTGCCTCCCAAAAGACTAGAAAATCTGAAGTTCTCACTGAAACATCTACAAATTCTGTTTAAAGAGCTCACAGGTTCTACTGGTATTTAATGAACGAACCCAACAACAGAGAAACTCGCCCAGATGCAACATAACATGCTTTAAGGCTCCACCTACTTTTATTTTAGAAATAAACACAACTGTTTTAAAAATGTTATGTAATAAGTTATCCTCTGGAAAACCCCATACTCATCCAAGCTGCTCAGAAAAATGGAAAGCAAAATTCGATGAGCTCCATTGTACCCAACCAGGCTAGCGTGCAAGATCACACTCGTCTTCGTCAGAGCGTCTCTGCCAATACCAAAGAACAACAAAGGCAAGTTGGGAAGACTGCACAAGGCTTAACTCAGCACTTGTCTGCTTTCTCTGCTTCTGAAAGACGCTCTCTGCGGGTCCCAGACACCAAGAGCACCCTCCGCATCCCGCCTGGGCCGCCGCTCGCGTCCGCGCCGCCGCTCAGCTTTTGTCTGGCCCGGCCCGGAGCCCGGGCCGCCCGCCTCCCCGGCACCCCTTCCCGCAGGATCTTTCTCCACACCCATCACTCGCCGATGACTAGCTGTTGTAGGCTTCTCCTCTTGCCCACTCCCCTCTCAATGCCGGCCTCTTTTTAAACGCGACTCGAGGTTCGCTGGCTTCACCCACCCGGCCGGGCCGACTTGGGTCAGGGGTGGGGTCCGGGAGAGAGAAAGAGAAAGGGGCACACAAAGCCGGGCTGACCTCACTGCACCCCCACCCCCACCCCTGCAAGGCAGCCTGGGATCGGCGACCTACGGGCTGGATACACAACCCACCCATTCCGCTCCTTGGCAGGCTCCCAGCCGGGGCCGCCCCCTCCCCCCAAAGTGCACCCAAGAGCCGCTGATAACGCCGGACCTCGCCCCCACCCAGTCCCCACGCCCGCCACCGCGGAGGAGGGCGCGCGGGCCTGGGAGTACTGGGGTCTGCATCGCCTCGCCCTCACCGAGTACTTACTGCCGTATTATTCGCTACAGTTGCTGCGTCTCACCAGACAGCCGCCGCCTTCTCCGCTTTCTCCTCCACCCTAATGAGGTTAAGTGCTTGGTGCGGAGATTAAAAAAAAAAAAAAAAAGAAAAGAAAAGAAAAGAAAAAGCTAAGCGCGCCTGCGCAGTACGCTCTCCCTTTTTCCCCTTAGCGCCAGCAACCCAGCTGAACCATAGAGAGTGCAAAAAGAGAGCAGAGAGGCAATTGCCTCTCTATGGTAACGGCCCGCGCAGGCGCCGGCCCGGCCGCGCTGGACTGCGGGACCTGTAAATCCCGGGGGCGTTTGCGTCCTCGGAGAACATCAGTTGACCCTGATGAGGACCCGTAAAGGTTCTCTAAGGGAGGAGTGGCCAGACTGTAGTCGGGCGCCCTGGAGAGGCGGCAAAACTCAGGCTAAGAAAGGAGGGTAGGGTCTAAGTGGCCAGGACTCTAAGGCATCAGAATGCAGCGAGTGCCGTGCAGAGAAAGCAGTGTAGCGCTAATGAGAAACCAGGAAAGCCTGTATTAGAGTCGTCTGGCTGGAACTTCCTCTGGTCGGGGGTCTAACACCTGAAGGAAACTGCCTTTCACTTCTGGGTTACGCGCGCCCCGCCCACCTTGGGGCGATTAGGGTGAAGTAAATTGTGCCCTGCGACTTTCCGTACCTGTCTTGCGTCCTTTCCCCTTCCTTTCTCCTGTAGGCGCGGACACTTGAACCGGAAGCAAAACTTTTTAACGGCTTTGGCCTTTTTGGAAGCGGAGCCGGCTCCATGGAGGCCTTGGAGACTTTGGGGGCACTCCTTGAGCGCCTTCACAAATAACCCTGCTTCTGCCCTCTCGCACTACTCTCGGATGATACTGTAGAAGGTGTTTGGGAGGCTACAAAGCTATGCAATTACAGGGCTGCCTTTAAGGATTCTGAAGGACCCACATGTTTGCCAGCGTCAAGCCCCTGCGCTCACCGATAATTTGATTTGAAAGCTTTTGTTTGCCTCGTGGAAGTCACTCTTAAGAGTCTGAGTTGACTTCCTTCTATCTCAATATTCAACGCATTGAGTTTTCACTGCAGCTCTTGAGTGCTACACTTTGTGTTGGTAGAATATATATGTTGGAAAAGGGGTACGGGAGAACTGTGAGATAACGCCCCAATACTCACTGGCTTCAATATTATGGTTCTAGAGACTAAGCTAAAACAATAAAACTATGTGTAAGGCTGTCTGTGTAGTGCAGAGAAGGAGAAGACTGGTCCGTAGAACTGGGGATGTCATGTAGGACATGATTCCTGGAAACTAGAAAGGGTAACCTTTTGAAAATGGATGGGTAATGTTGAAAGCATTCCAGGAAAGAAACACCATGGGGCAAAGGCTTATTCTAAGGAGCTGGCGTGGGTGGGTTGAGCGCTTGTCTTGCAGCCCGAGGGCCTGAGGATCAAATCCCTGCCCTGGCCCCGGGGCACGTATGCTGAACTGCGGTATGTCCCCAGTTCAGTTCTCACCAGGGTGAGCCGCCTATAGGAGAGGCCCCCCACCACCACCACCCTTAGGCTCCCACCTTGGGCGTACTTCACATGTAGGAGGCCTCCTGCCAGTTCCTTCCCTGCACAGTCCCGTGCCTACCTGTAGAATGACAGTATATGGAAAACGTGGCGTACAACTATGGAGACTACTCTAGGCCCTCCCCGCTTCACTCTCTGTATCTCTTTGTCAAAAACAATAAAAATAAATCTTTT
>PVKE010000097.1:0-215278 GCA_004027555.1 Craseonycteris thonglongyai | reverse complement strand
GGGGGAAGCGGGAGTTGGACACTGGATATATGGTGATGGAAGGAGAGCTGATTCTGGGTGGTGAGCACATAATGTGATGCATGGGTGATATGATGTGGATTTGTACACCCAGAAACTATCTAATTGTTTCTAATCAATGTCACCCCAATAAATTTAACAATAAAATTAAAAATTTTCATGCCTAATTTTACTGTAATTCATATTAGTTATATTAATAGTTTTATTGCTAAAACTATTAGCAAAAGTATATTGCTTTGGTAGACTTTTTTCCCCTTTTAAATTACTTTGGTCCTGTTTTTACAGAATCTGTAAGAGTATGAAGGGGTAGCTCTCATTTTCCAGGTATTGTTTAATGAATATTATAAGGCAAATTATCAGTTCTTGTGGTTAGAGATTAGAAAAAGGTTCAGGGCATGACATTTCTTAGGGATGCGAGTCTACTGTAATTTGGGAGATATAAATAAACCTCGTCAAATTGAGTAGCTGTCAATAAGAAGCAAGGTTTTCTGGGCAGTTGACTTTATATATTTTGATCTAATGCATAAATTAACCCTTCCCAAATCTATTTAGCAGCTGGTTGTCATTTCCATTAGCTAAATGCAACTAGTCTTAAATTGGTTTTAAAGCTCCAGCCAGCACACCTTGCTGGGTTTGTTCAGCCTTTCAGCTCTTAGACAGAATTCCCAGGCGCCAGTTCAGTGCTTAGGTCTATAGACCTTGTTATGGGGTCATTTAAATCCTCTGTCAGCTCTTGAAATGACCCTGGGCAAGTAATTTAATTCAGTCTACCTCCTGTCACTGGAGGTAGTCAAAAGGGATTTAAGGATTTATATGCAATAAGAAACATGCTTTAGAGTTTTATCAGCCTAAGCTCTAAAGGTAGAGGAGGTGAGGTGAGAGTTGAGTATTTTCACTCATTCCTGATGATTTTCAGCCCCTGGGACTTGGTACATTTTTTTCATTAACTTCTATGTAGTGATCAAACTTTCTCTGGTTTTGGTGCCATGGCATCATGAATACTTTTATTCTCTGAAGTTTTGGAAATTGTGATTGCTTAATATGCTGTTCTTATTCTTGTTTTTTACTATTTGTAGTTACAGTAGACCTTGACTAGTTTGTACAAAGCCCTGTAAATACTTTTATAGATTGTTTTAGGGAAATGTAGATTATTAATGTTTTAATTGTGTTTGCGTAAACAGAACTAAGTGAAACCAGCATAGTAAAGTTGTATTAGTTATTGCCCCAAAACTTAGTGGCTTACAATACCACACTTTTATTACCTTATTGTTACTGTAAGTCAGGAATTCAGGAGTGGTTTAGTGGGTAGTTCTGGTTGGAGACTGTCCTGAGGTTTGCAGACAAGATGGCCCAGGGGCTCAGTTCCCAGGCTTGATGGGGACTAGAGGATGTGCCTTATATATGGCTTGCTCACGCAGCTGCTAAAAAGAGGCCTCAGTTCCTTGCTGGCTATTTGCAGAAAGATTCAGTTCCTCACTTTGTGGGTGTTTTCATAGGGTTCCCAGAGTGTCCTTGTCACCTGGCATCTGACCTCCCCAGAGGGAGTGATCCTACATAGAGGTAGGAAGAAGCTACGGTATATGCTTTTTTCCATGTGGTTTCAGAAGTCCCTAGCAGACATCAAACCTGCCACAATTTAATTGTTAGAAGCAAGTCACTAAGTATAGTCAACATGCAAGGGGAGTAGAATTAGGCTCTACCTTTTTTTTTTTTTTTTAAGATTTATTTTATTGATTTGAGACAGAGAGAGACAGAGAGAAGGGGGAGAGCCCAGAGCAGTCTCCATAGTTGACAGCAGTAGTTTTCCATATAGTTTCACTCCACAGGTTGGCACGGGGCTGCGCAGGGCCGGAACTGGGCCGAGAGCCCCCCACATAGGTCCCGGAAAGAACTGAACTGGGGCACACCCCAGTTCAGCATGTGGGTTCTCACGGGCCGGGATTCGATCCTCCGTCCCTGGGGCTTCAAAGCGAGCGCTTAACCTTCTGAGCCATCCCAGCTTTCCCAGGTTCTACCTTTTGAAGAGAAGAATTTAATGGAATTTATGGACATATTTTTAGACTGCAGTGATAGACACTAGGATATATTTAGCAAAGACATGTAATTGGCTACAACTGAATTTGTACTTATTTGTGTGTGTGTGTGTGTTTTTTAATGGTCTTCTAGTTAAAACAGGTGTTTCTGCTACTATATATATATTCCTGAAATTCTCATGTTCTCCAAAATTGTAAATTAGAAATCAAAGAGTTTAGGAGAAAATGAAGTTGGAAAAGGGCAGAACTCTTAACTCCATGCATCTTCATAACTAAAATAATAATAGTAATAATGGGTACCTCAGGAGGTAACCTGAACAGCCTCGGCAGGCAGCTTAGTGTGGCTGGAGGTTTGAGTTGCCTTGGGGAATATTAAAAATGCCCAATAAAAGAGGAGTGGAAATGCCGATTTATGGGCATCGAGACAGTTCACTTATCAGGAGCCTTTTCCTTTGTTTTTCAAAGTTACAATTCTTCTCCCATTCTGGCTTCCCTTGCCTAGAGTAAATCCTTATGAATCAATATGCATATGATAACAGACTAAAGTTTCCCTTAAATGTATAAATTTTTCTCTCCTAGTCATGTTTATTAATTTATTTAGTAATGTTTTTCTACTGATAGATAAGACAGAAGTAGACTTCACTTGCAAAAGCTCCTGGTCAAAATTCTAAGTTAGTGACATTCAAATTACTGATTTTTTTTACTGTATTCCCCCCCACCCCCCAAAAAAATTAAAATTCTCTCAACTTGTGGAGTGACTTTTAAAGTACAGAAGAGAAGGAAAAGAAAAGAGAAATGATCAAAACCCAGACTTCTGTTTTAAAGATGGAGGGGTTTGTCTAAGCATTACAACAACTTCTCTGGCCTTTGATCCAGGCCCATGTTTATGAAGGTCTTGTTGTTAAAACACGGATTGTTTGGTGTTAGAATCCGAGTTAGTAGTTCATGGGTGAGTCCTGAGAATTTGCATTTCTAGTAAGTTTCCAGGTGAGACTGATACTACTGGTCCTGGGATCACACTTTTAGAACCACTGCTTCCAAAGCAATTGTTATAATAACTGCCCACCTCCCACTTTAGTCAACAAAAAAGGCCTTTTTTTTTTTTTAATATTTATTGTTTGAGAGAGAGAGACAGAGACAGAGAGAAAGGGGGAGCCCAGAGCAGTCTTCACAGCTGTATATCATCAGTTTTGACATAGTTTCATTCCACACAGGTGGATGTGGGGCTGCGCAGGGCAGGAACTGAACTGGGGGCCTCCTGCATGGGAAGCATGCCCCAGTTCAGCATATGGGTTTGCATGGGCCGGGGCCAGGACTCGATCCCCAGATCTCGCAGCTGCAAGGCAAGTGCTCAATGTGTTGAGCTATCCTGGCATTCCCAGCTATTTTATTTAGAATTCTCAGTCAGGATTTTTCCATCAGAGTAGCTCTATGCAGTTTATATGTCTGTTAAGAATGAAGTGCTTATATTTGTGGTAGAGAGATTATTGAACTATGCATTATTGTTCTATTCACATTTGTTTTTGAAAGGTTGTATAGTGACACCCAGTTTAACCAGAAATGAATTGTTCAGAAGCCTGAACTACTTAGATTAATATTTACAAATATAGAAGGCAAGGAGGACCTCTGAGTGGAAGGAAAGACCAGAGTTTAGTCCTTTACTTTGAAAAAGGATAGAGAGTGATGAACTTTAGGCCTGTGTTTTAGGATTGAAAGTAAAGTAAGGCAGCAGATTAGAACTTGCTTATATACTCATTATAGTCAGTAATTGGGAAGGAGGAGCAGAACTATGTTAACACTATAGTTTGGAGTTCTTTTTGGACAAGGGCAGATAGCTCTTCCAGTTCACTGATCTGGCAAGGCTTCTCTGCATTTTTTAATATAGTAATATATTGATATGCAACACACTGAAAGAAAAAAAATAAGTGAACAGTAGGTATTAGAAGGAATTACATGGAAAAGTATGACACTTGGTTCCAGCCAAGATGGAGTAACAGGGATTGTATTTACTGTCTCATCCAAACAACTAAAAACCAGATGAAATATGTGAAACAGCTTCCAGACATTGAGCATCAGGAAGCACAGGACACAAAATTCCACAACAAATGCATTCCTTGAGAAAGAGGGAAAAACAAATGAGAAGAACCCTACAAACGTACCAACCAACTGATGGGAGAGAGTTCCAGGCCTCAGTTTCTGAGAAGAGTAACCCAGACAGAGCCTAATACTCACCCCAATTTCCAGAGACAGAGATGCCAGTGCACTGAGGCTAAGCAGCTTGAGTTCACAGAGCAAAGTGCTGGAGAGAAAAGAGCTGCTCAGAGAGACAGGGTCCTGGAGATGTTCAAGGAGTCATCAGTGAGCCTTCAGCCAAGTAAAAACCAGTACATGTATGTGAGGAAACTCTCCCAGGCTGGCGGGCGAGGGCAGAAAACCACAGAAAAGGAGCAGAAGGGACAAGCCTTGAAGCTTACACAGAGCCAGGAGTAGTTCATGTTTCTACTAGCCAGAGTAAAAAATTCTGTGATTACAGGGTTTTGGAGTACTCAGCGGAGAATGGCCCATATGACTATTAGCTTGAGTCTTAAGACCGCTCTGGTTTCTATATGAAAAATCTTAGAAAGCAAACTTCGTAAGAACTGAACTATTTCCAGCTAACTTAACTGTGTCCCAGAACAAAATTCCATATAATATTTATAGAAATATAAAAACATCCAGCACTCAACAATGTCAAATTCATAAGGACTGTTATTCAAACAAAAAATTACCAGGTGTGCAAAGAAGCAGAAAAATATAACCCATAGTGAGATGAAAACTCAGTGAAACTAAACTGACACAGAAATGATAACCCATGATGGAATTAGTTGACAAGGACATATAAGCCACTGTTGTAGTTACATTTCATATGTTCATGTAGGTAAAAGCATGAGCATGTTAAGGAGAGATAGGGAAGATAGACATGTGTTGTATGTGTGTATGTGTATAAGTGTCATATACGTGTGTGCTTGTAGAGATGAAAAGTACAGTGGATGAAATTAACAATAGATTAAACTCTTCAAAATAAAAGATTAGTGAGCCTGACACCACAATATACCAGAATTTGTGGAATGTAGTTAAAGCAGTGCATAGAAGCAAGTTTATGTAACACTGATATGCCTATATTAGGAAAAATAAAAGCTTCATATCAGTGCCTTCAGTTTCTACCTTAAGAAAATAGAAAAAAATAAGCATAAATTAATCTCAAAAGTAATAAAGAAGCAATAATGATAGAACAGAAATAAATGAAACCATAGCAGAAAGCAATAGAGAATAAAGCCAAAAGCTTGTTCATTGAGAGTGTAATAAAATTGGTAATCCTTTAACCAGACTGACCAAGAAAAGATGGAATCAAGTTATCAATATTAGGATTGAGACAGGTGAAGTCACTATAGATCCTATTGCTATTAAAAGAACAATGAGGAAATACTGTGAACAACTTTATGCAAACTATATGACAACTTAAATGAAATGGACAAACTTTTTGAAAGTCAAACTATCAAAGCTTACTGAAGAAGACACAGATAATGGAATAGCCCTAACTCTAAAATAAAGAAATTGAAATTATAATTTAACCTTCACCCCAAAACAACAACAAAAACAAGATTTCATATTCACATGACTTCACTGGTGAATTCTACCACATGTTTAAGGAAGAAATAATACCAATTTCATCCAAACTCTTCCAGAAAAGTAAAGAAGAAAAAATATTTCAACTCAGTGTATGAGACCAGCATTACTCTGTACACCAAAGCCAAAAAAAAAGAAGACATGAAAAAAGAATAGTATAATCTGAAATCCCTCATGAATATAAATGTAATAATTATTAACAAAGTGTTAGCATGTTGAACCCAATGTATGTAAAAATGATACTATGTCATGACCAAGTGCAGTCTGTCCTGGGAATGCAAGACTAGTTTAGCATTTAAGAAGCAACTGAATTTATCATGATCGTTTCAGTAGATGATTGAAGTATTAGTTTGAATAACGGCAGGTTGCCTTCTAATTAAGAAGATGATCTAGCAAGTTAGGAATAGAAAGGGCATCTTCAGCTTGATATAAAAGGCATCTATGGGAAATATACAGTTAATGGTGTTTTTAATGGTGAAAAACTGAGTGCTACCCCTTTAAGATTAGGTAAAAGGAAAGGATGTCTACTGTCACTACTTCTTAAAAAAAAAGAAATTGACCTACCCAACTATGGCCAATAGTGTTTTGATACAGGTGCCAAAGCACTTCAGTGGGAATGGATAATCTTTTCAACAAATAATCCCAGAATAAGTTAGATAGTCATTGTCAAAAAATAAAAACAAAAAGTCCTGACCTCTACTTATTTATTGCTATGTGTAAAAATTAACAAACTCATAGACCTGAATGTAAGAATTAAGACTATAAAATCTCTAGAAGAAAACATAGACAATCTTAGTGACCTCAAGTTTACCAAAGAATTCTTAAATATAACACAAAAAACTAATGAATTATAAAAGATCATTAGACTTCATTAAAATTGAAATTTTGCTTTCCAAAGTACTGTTGATAAAAATGTAAAAGCAAGCTTGACTGGGGAGAAATATTTGCAAGTTATATATATATATTATGACCGAGGACTTGTATTCAGAATTTGAGGAGCTCAGTCTAATTAAAAGTGAACAAAAATTTTGAATTAGTCACCTCAGCAAGAAAGGTATGTGGATTGCAGAAGAAGCTCTTGAGATGAGCAGCATCATTAGTCATTAAGAGGAATGCAAATTAAATCTGTAATAAGATACCATACTACCACACGTGCTCTAGGACAACAAAGTGTAGATAAGGAGTTAGAACAACTGGAACTCTCCTGCATTGGTGATGGGGATGTAAAATGGCACAAGTTCTTCGTGTTTACCCAAGTGAAGCAAAAGCATATGTCCACACATGAACTTGTAAACCAATCAGTTGAAATAGGCAAAAAATTAGAAACTGTCCAAATGTCCATCAGCAGCTGAATGGTTAAACAAACTGTGGCATATTTATACAATGGAATACTGCTCAACAATAAAAACAAAAACAAAAATGAACTCTTGGCATACTAAATAACATACATGAAAAGTGATAAAAAGCATATTAGTGGCTGGTTGCCTGAGTATGGAGGCACTAGGTGGGGTAGTGGGGACGGAGAGTGAGATTACTGTAGGCACAAGGAAACTTGGCAATGATCATTGTGCTCATTTTCCAGTGATGGTTTTATGGGTGATTAGGAGTCAAATGAAATTACCATGTGCCAAGTGAGTAAGGGTGAAAAGTATGTTTTAAATCACCTTCTGTTGTGTTCAGGTCTTTAGCTCAGCTTGACATACTTCCTTTGTTGTCTGTCTTTCCTCCTGGACCATGTATGAAATGCTTTAAACTTGTAGGGAATTAGTGCAATACTTTTAAAATAAAAGTTGTCACAACTGATCCCAATTTAAACTGGCAAGCATTGGTTATTTGGTGTTGTCAGTTACCTATTAGCGCCTAGGACAATTGGAATTCAAGGATACTTGAATAGAGAAGTTTGAGAATAATTCCTCCTGTCATAGGACAGGGAAGTCTGACGTAGAGTTTGTACCTGAGTGGCTGCTTGGTGTTTATTGCTCATTCATCTCCATATTCCGTAGGGTACTGTTCGTACATTGCCTGGGTCCTCAGACTACTAAGGGGCGAGTTTAATCTGGAACACCCAGGGAGGGAACCAACAAGGATATTGAAATTCAGTCAGAACAAGACAAGAGGGATTTGATTCATTTAGACTGGGGATGCTTAGGGCTTTCCAAGGACAGGCTGATCTTACCATTATACTCCGGGACTATTCAGGCCTCTTGGGAATTTTTCTAATGAGGGAATAAAAAGCCTGTTTCTGTTGTCTCTCTACTTTTCTCTTATATATCACTTTTGACCTTATTCCACTCTTTATCTGGTGATTTGCTTTAGGGCGTTCCCTAGGATTTTTGTGGAGTTAGAGAATTGTAGGGCTGCTGCTTATGTTTCTCTGTTGTCTCTTTGTTCAGTCTCTGCTTACAGTGTGGCAGGTTAACAAGTATCCTTGAAGCTGATCTCTGAAGTGGCTGAATAAAATGTCTATCTTTTTTAAGACATTTGTGTGTGTACACATATTTAGATCAGACCCCTTGTTAGAGGATGTTAGTTGATTACAGTCATGGTAATTGGATTTGTCCATTGCTTTTAATCTTACACTCACCTTTCACTCTTTTCCTCCCAGTCCCTTTTTCTCTCACCCTTCTTCCCTACGGGAACAACATCTGTCATGAAGAAAGGAGCTCTTAGACTAGGGCCCTGGACATCTTTCTTTCTGGGTGTAAATAAACGTGTGCAGATGGGACAAGTGAATGAATGTGGTCTGATCCACCACTGGCAGCCTTTGGCAGGTCACAGCTATTTTGAAGTTTCCTGGGCTTCCTACCACTTTGTGAGAGGGAGCATTAGCCTGTTGTGGACAAACAACTCACTGAGAGTGCTAGCCGTGCAGTTATTTGCTGGGTGCCAGGTTAACTACTTGAACTGTGTTACACTTCATTCTGGCCCAGCCCCAGCAAAGGTGTGTCGTGTGCAGTATTTGTTTATAAAACATTCTGATGTACTGGGAGAAAAAGGAAGTGAAATTCAAACCTGCTGGTTTTGTTATTTGCTAGCATTTTTGCCCAGAAGTGTGTATGAGGAGAGTTCGCTCTCTGGATGTTCTTGAGATCTGTTTTTGGTGCTGCTGCTCTTCCTGTTTCCTTCTCCAGTAGGCATTAGACATCTACCAGAAATGCTTGGCATTTATGTCAGTTTTAATGTTCGTAAGAATATAATTTCTGTTGAATCTCTTGCTTCTACTAGCCCTTGGCAACTAGGCAAACTTCCAAATAAATATAAGCTAACGTTTCTGGCTTGAGTCCTATTTGAGCACACGTGTCCCTCAGAAATGTATTTCTGATCAGGGGCTTCAGTAGTCTTTGCTATTACATATTCCGTGTCTGGAACTGGGAAATATTTTTCTCCTTGTTGATAGAACTCTGTCACGTTAATCTCAGTAGTGCTCCCATTCAAGTTGATAGGACTTGTCTGCATGTCATTCTGCCAAATTCATTTCAAGCTGGGAAACGGGGATACTTCATATCTTTCTCAGCTCCCTCTTTATCTCTGAGTCTCAGTGTCTCTCTCTTTCTACCTGTGTTTCCTCCGTGATCACAGGCACCGCTGCATTCCACCCTGCAGAGATGGGTGCTATGCTTGTCTTTGAAGATTAAGCCTATGGTTATAGAGTAGTATTTTCTTATTTAAAAAGTCATTCATTTTTAATTGTCTTCTAGTAGTAAATGTACATTGAATATCTGTTGGAGGAAGAATATCAGCAGTTAATGCCATTAGAACTAATGTTTCATTAAATACTAGATCTTGAATGTTATTATCCTATTTCAGTTTGTAATATTTTCTTAGTGTATTTAAATTAACTACAGCCATTCATAACAATGTTGTCCTCTCTTTTTTTTTTAATGTGTATAATTAAGTTGTGAAGGATATAGAAGAAAATAAAACAGCTTACAACAGCAGAGTGAAAATAGTCTTTCCCTAGGTTTTAAGGAAAAAGCTCTTCTTCACCTAATATTACAATGTACATATGCAGTAGATATGGTCGTTCTTACCCTAAGTGCATTGTGGCAGGCGTCAGATTCTCTCAATTATAAATTAGATCGTTTCCCTATTTCTAAGTGATTTATCTGGTATGCTGTGTAGAAAAGGCTCATTTCTTGAAGACTAAAATGTTTGCTTGCTTTTGTTTCAGGAAAACCTCACAGCACCAGTAGCTCTGAACGGATTCAGCTCTCAGGAATGTATAATGTCCGTAAAGGCAAAATGCAGCTGCCAGTGAACCGATGGACCAGACGCCAAGTCATCCTGTGTGGCACCTGCCTAATAGTGTCATCTGTGAAAGACAGCTTGACCGGAAAGATGCATGTTCTGCCACTAATTGGTGGAAAAGTAAGTTTAAAATAAATAGAACACTAGCAAGTTTCCCAGCATCATTAAGGGGCTAACTTTGAGTCATTTCTGTAATAATGGGTAGATGCTTTTCAATTCCTCTAAGGCAGGGGTCTCCAAACTTTTCAGCCACATTAACTATCCAACAGCAGTTTGGGGGCCGACTACACACTCGAGGTCCAAATAAAAAAGAATCAAAACATAGATGTTGTTTTTAATTATTTATTTAATATTATTTTATTCAGATAAAAAGGTCTCCACGGGCCGGATGAGGGAGACCCCTGCTCTAAGGTCTTATTCAGTTCCTGTTATACTCCACCAGTGGGCATTATTAAAGTTGCAGAAAATAACAGTGCCTTTGGCTCTCATGGGGCCTTGGTAATGGACTGAAAAGAGAGCATCTAGAATTTCAGTGCTATATTTTAGAGTAAAGGTGATCAATTATTACTTATGAATAGACATTTTTTGATATCTTGATCATATGGTTTGTGATATAACATAATGATCTTTAAGTTCATGACCTGATAGTCATTTAAGCAGGCCCGTTGAAAGTTAAACTCTCTAGCATGATCCCACTTTGCCATACTTCTCTGTTTGTGTTTAGTGACTGGCGGAGTTAGCATGTTTTATCACTATTGCTAGTCATAGATTTTGAACCTGAATGAAATGTTACTCATTGTGGAGAAAATCCCCTGTGGTATAAGTGACAGATATATCTGACATTTTACTGGCCGCTCTTCTGTGGGCATGTTAACTATTTTATTGCTACCATTTATAAAAGCAGATTGCTTGAAAAATGATTACTGGGACAGTTGTGGGGGGAGGTGGGAGTGGGCACTAGATATAAGGTGATGGAAGGGGAACTGATACTGAGTGATGGGCACATAATACAATGCATGAATGATGTGAGGTGGACTTGTACATCTGTAAACTGTCTAATTGTTACCAACCAATGTAACCTCATCAAATTTAACAATAAATTAAAAAAAAACAAACAAACAAAAAAAAAAAACCAGATTTATAAACTTTTATTATAATTATGTGTCAGTATATTTTCTGATTTTTAAATGATATGATAATCTGTTAATAAACAAGAAGGCAAATTTGGATGAAGAAACAGGTTTATGGAAATTGGGGGCATATTAAAAAAATATTTTCTTTACCATTCCCCCCGCTCCCCAAATGGGCATGAGAAAGAAAGCAGGATGTGGAGAAAGAATAGAAAGAGGAAAAATAAGAAACCAACTTATATTAAAGTGAACTTTTTTTTTAATTGGCAAATGTTTGATCTCTTGGTTCCAGGGATTAGAAATAAGGCAGGTGAAACTGGATATTTGCAGTGATTGGTTATTGTTCACTTGAGATGTAGCAAGCACATTCATTCTTCATTCAAATTTTAAACTGGTTTTTCCTAACAAGTAAATAGCTCATGTCAGTTTTTATCCCCCTGTGCTATTATCGATTCCAATTCTCAGAAGACATACTTGATCATTTTAAAAAGCAGATTTGTTCATGCTGCAAGGTATATTTATATCTATTTGTCATCCATTTTGAAATCATTGCTGCTTAACTTTTGTCTGAACATTGAAGAATTAGTTATATTTTATTACTGAAGAATTTTTTCTTTAGATGGATTCCTGAAAATTGAATTAATGTTATTACTCCCATAGGTCATCATTAAAAATGGTATTGTTTGATGCCCTGTTAGGTCAATAAACTATTTCTTTTCTGTGATGTTGGGGATTTTCATAGGCATATTAGTATAACTATTTATTAAATATTCCCTGTGGGGAAGCCATTCTGCTGTGCATCTCAGAAGTACCAAGGTGGGCATGTCATCATCCCTGTCTTTGAATAGCTTATAATTTACTATCCAGAGATGAAGGATGGTCACAACAATATTTGCTTTAAGAGAGGTCCAAAAAAGTAGTTCAGAGGAGCAGTGAAAGGAGATAATTACATTTTGTGGGTGGAATTGGGGGATTTTGTAGTGAAGGGGGTAGTAATTATGGTAGAACTTGAAGGGTGAAAAACCTGTTGATATATATGAAGTAGATGATTGGAAAGATTGTTCTTAGAGGCAGGAAAGCAGTGGATTGCTCAGATAAGGTCAGAAGAGCCATTTATAATTAGCATTTTCATTCAGAGCTGGAGACTTGTCCTGATTCCCAGGCCTGTTATTGGATGGACTGCTACCATTGAGTGAATCGAAAGTTAATAGCTTTCTTTTCGCACAGACCTTGTAAAACCTGTTTTGCACTATGCCTTTAAAAATAATTGGGTATGTTGAAAAATTGTCTTTTAAAACCAGTTGACCAAGTTAGGAAAAAATAATTCATTCTTTGCACTCTGAGTTTTCATTAATGTTTATCTGTTGTTGTTTGGTTTTTTTTGTTGTTGTTGTTGTTTTTAAAATATCTCTTTTTTAATATTTTATTTATTTTTGACAGAGAGAGAGATACAGAGACAGAGAGAGAACTGAACTGGGGGAGCTCCCAGTTCAGCACATGGTTCCGCATGGGCCGGGGCCGGGATTCGATCCCAGGTCCCCAGCGCTGCAAAGTGAGCGCTCAACCCACTGAGCCATCCCGGCTTCCCCTGTTGTTGTTTTTTAATTTCGTTCTGTTGTTAAAGGAAAAACAGAGTAAATGGAAGGGTTTTTCAATTTTATTTTTAAAATTTATATAACGAACTTGAAATGAGGCATTAGATTGGTCATAACCTAGTCAGATTGCTGTGATCAAATTTGACATACCACTTGAGCATGGTCATTAGGTTACATTCTCAAATGTAGAATTCCAGATATGAATAAAGCTTTCTTAAAATTTAATTGTTGACAAAGTATTTGTGTAATAGAAAAGTTTTTTCATTATGCAGTTATTATATTTAATTTATCCTTTAGAATTTGACATAGATTTTTAGATAACTTTAATATTTTATTCAATATTTGTTAAATTATGAAGCATAATAAATTGAATAACTGTTAACCTACTACTTACTACTCAATTTAAGAATGATAGCAATATTAATACCAGTTCTTCTACTTGTGTTCTGCTTATGTCTGTCCCATTGGCTCCCCTACCTGGTGTCCACTGTCCTAGAATATGTATCCATCATTTGGTATCATACTGTGCTATTGTACTGTGTGCAGTCTTCTGTGAGTGAATTCATAAGGTTCTGTAGCTCCGGCCTGTGCTAACCCATATTAAGATTCTGTGTTGCTATATGTGTTCTTTATTTCTGTATAATGTTCCACTCTGTGAATGTTATAAATTCCCATAATTTCTTAAGATTCTTAAATTCTTAATTTCTGTTGATAGACATTTGGGTTGCTTCTAGTGTTTTGTTATTGTAAATAGTGCTACTGAAATAGTCTTAGTTGTATGTTGATAAGGCTCCTAGTATGCAAGTAGTTTTTCTAGGGCAGTAGTTCTCAACTAGAGTTACTGTGCCCAATAGGAACATTTGGAAACCTATGGGAGTGTTTTAATTGTCAAATGATTCAACAGACAGCGTATCAGTTCATGTAAGCTAAATTATGCTGTGGTAATGAAACTCCCCAGACCTCAGTGACTTATAACAATTATTTCTCATTCATGCTACATGTTCATTGTGGATTGATGGAGACTTTTTTTACACGATTGTACAGGGACCCAACCTGATGGAGGCTCTCTCTCTTATATCATTTGGAACATGTGATCTTCCTTTGTTGCTTAGGAGGGGAAATAGTAACTGAAACATCATTAATTAGATCTTGTATATTTGGATGCAGAAATGACACAGACCATGCCGGACCACCGTTCATTTGCCAGAACTAGGCACATGACTCCACCTTAATTGCAAGGGGTCTGGGAAGTGAAGAAGTAGTAGAGTGTATGGTTAGTACCAATGCCTTTGCTGCAGGGGGACAGTATTGGCATTTATAGGTCAGAGGCTCAGAGAGTAAAAAGTATTAGACAGTCCTTCACAACGTACAGTGAAGAACTTAACTGTTCAATCCAAAATTCCTATAGTGACCTCCTTGGGGAATAGTGCCCTTAGATACATACTTAGGAGTGTATTTACTGGGCGATAGGGCATATGCACATTTACTTTTACAAAGTGGTTTCAATTTTTTTTCAAGATTGTTTTGCACTATTTTGCATTTGCGTTGGTGTATTAGTGTTCTGGTTTCTGTAGCTCTTCACCAAGCTTTATCAAGCTATAATTGACATACAATAAAGTGCACATTTTGATAACACTTTGAGGATTGTATACTCCCATGAGTGCAATTTGATAGCCCTCTGCACCCATTAAACCACCACGACAATCAAGATAGTGATCATATCACCCCCCAAAATTTCCTTGTGCTTCTTTGCACTCCTTCTCCTCCACCCTTTTCCTCTCACATCTCCCCACCCATAAAAAACCATTGACCTGATTTTCATCAATATAAATTAGTTTAAATGGAATTAAAAATATATATATATGAGAATACTCTGTGGTATATAGAAATAGTTGATTTTTGAATATTAGTTTTCTATCAGCCACCTTGATAAATTTTCTTATTTATTCTAATATAATGTTTATAGATTCTTTGGAGTTTATAGCTAATTGTGTCATATTCAAATAATGACCATATTATTTCTACCTTACTATACATTTCTTTGTCTTATTGTGGTGGTCAGAACTTTAGTAAGGTTCTGAGTGGAAACAATAGATATAATACTTGTCTTATCAATGATTTTAAAGGGATCTCAGCATTGAAGTTTGCTTTAGGGAGTTGTGTTCTTAATTTGCCAAGAGTATTTATGATGACTGGTGGTGAATGTTACGAAAGGCTTTCTCTGGAACTGTGTGGATGGGCACAGGGTTTTCTTCTTTAGTGTGGTTAATGATTTTATAGTTCTTGCAATGTTAAACCATCTTTCCTTTCCTGAGGTAAATCTAACTTGTTCTTGATATTTATTTCCTATATTACTGAATTTTGATGCATTATTTTGTTCAAGGTAAGTGTCCATGATTGAGGTTGCCCTCTCATTTTCCTTTCTCCACGTCCCTGATCCGTTTGGGTTACACTGGCCTTGTAGAATAGGTTGGGTGTTTTTCATTTTTGGTTTGATGGATGAGTTTGTACAAATTTGGAATGATCTGTTTCGTGTAACTTTCATAAAACTCACCTATAAAACCATGTGGGCCTGATCTTTTCTTGAGTTCTTAAAAAAATATTCAATTTCTTTAATGGTTATAGGACTATTGAGGCCTTCTGTTTGTTTTTTTCTTGATTTAGTGTTGGTAAAATATATTTTTCTAAAAATTTGCCATAAAACTATAATATTCTCTTTTTAATCTGTAGTCATGTCTCCATTTTCATTGTTAATATTATTTATATCTGTCTTCATTTGATACCATTGATCAACATTGATATTCAATTTTGTTATCGTTTGCAAAGAACCAATGTTTTGCTCTGTTAATTAATGTTACTGTTCTCTGTTATAAATTTGGTTTTCATTTTATTGATTTCTGTGTGTTTTTATTACCTTCATTCTACTTTGAGTTTATTTAGTTTTTGGTTTTGGTATTTTTCTCAGGTTCTTGAGATACATGCTGATCAAATTAATTTTCTGTCTTCTTTTCCAATATGAGTATTTAACTGTGCACTGCTTTTGTAACATTCCAGAAATTTCAATATATAGTATTTTTTTAATGGTTTAATTCTAGGAATATCTGAATTTTGATTATGATTTCTGTTTTTTACTCATTGTTTAGAAGTGTGTTATTCATTTTTTAAGTATACTTGGATTTGGAATTGATTATTTTACTATTGACGTCTAACTTAATTGCATTTTGATTGCAGAACATTGTATGATACTGATTGTTTTGAAAACTTTTTACACTTTCTTTGTGACTTGGTTTATACGGTAGTCATTTTTGTAAATGAAATGGGAGTTTGTATAATATCATGTTACTTTGTTTATTTATGGAGAAATTACTGGGAGTGGAAATTTGATTTGACTGCATTATTAGGACTTGGAAGTTCTCATGGTAGAGTATTATTTTAGGTTAATCTCAATTTCACATGAATTAAAAAAAAAAACTTAACATGCTTGAAAAGCTTTTTTAAAAAAGGTTGCAATTCAGAGTAATAAAAAAGTCCCTTAAGCAAAAATCCACCTGAAATAAAAATTCTGAGTAAAGAGGAGGAAGTAGAACCCCCACACTCTTATTATGGGGCTATAGAAAGATGAGAAAGGGAGTCTGCTCCAATTTTAAACAGGAAGAAGAGAATTTCACTATTGTGGGGAAATCTAATGAAGGTAGAATGCTCATGTTTTGGTCTCCTTGTAACTCACATTGGTTCGTCAGACTCAGGAACTTAAAAATGTATTAAGCAATAAGAGAAACATATATAGGGAAAGGTACAAGTCAGGTCAGGCTCACCGATCTAAGGTATAGTCAGTGAACTATGTAATTCTTTCTGACTTGTTTTTGTCTCTCTGTTTGTTTTTATAGGTAGAAGAAGTGAAAAAGCACCAGCACTGTTTAGCATTTAGCTCCTCCGGACCCCAAAGCCAGACTTACTACATTTGCTTTGATACATTCACAGAGTATTTAAGGTGGCTTCGACAAGTCTCTAAGGTAAGCTCTTACCCAAGAATTCTTCTGTTCAACTTCTTGGTGACGAAAATGTTACTTACTCCGCTAATAATTCCAGAATATAGTTATATACTCAAAAACTGTTTTTTCAGATAGTGCCAGTAGTTAGGAGTTATTAGTATTTTATAAGCTCATTTTGGCTGAAAAGTAACTTTTTAAAAATGATGGGTTATTTTTTTTTGCCAGGTTTTGTTTATATTTCAAACACACACATGCACCAATTCAGTGGGTAAACTGGAATTACTATCTTAATGTTATAGATAAGGAATATAGGATTGAGACAGTTTAAGGGACTGGCCTAGGGTAGGACAACTGCAAAACCACAAAATAACCAGAGAGTTATCACAAATTTCCCTTCTTCTATTTTTTCGTATAAAGTCTGATCTTATACCATCTCCCTTTCACTTGTTTCACTTCTGCCTATTGAATGGTTTAATGTTTTTTTCTTAATTTTGACCAATGTGTAGTCCCCTGATTAAGATGACCATGACCCATAAAGTAGTGTTTGTGGGAAAGCTGGGATGGCTTAGCGGGTTAAGCACTCGCTTTGTTGCCCCGGAGACCAGGGATCGAATCCCGGCTCTGGCCCAGGCGGACCCATATGCTGAACTGGGGTGTGCCCCCAGTTCAGTTCTTGCCGGGGCCTATGAGGGAGGCTCCTGGCCCAGTTCCTGCCCTGCGCAGCCCCGCACCCACCTGTGGAGTGAAACTATATGGAAAACTGATGCTGTCAACTATGGAGACTGCTCTGGGTCCTCCCCCTTCTCTCTGTCTCTCTCTGTCAAAAACCAATAAAATAAATCTTTAAAAAAAAAATAATAGTGTGTGTGTATGTAAAATAGAAACCAGAATAGCATGATAAATAAGATAAATAAATGCTGGCATTTCAGGTACTATGCATGAGGATGTTTTTATATAACATTTATAGGATTGTGTGTAAAACGGGTGGATTACAGTGTTTTATGCCTTGCTTTTGGGTGTGTTTATGAAATGATGAAACCTCTCTAGGGTGCATATGCATTACCATGGAATTTGCTTTCATATTTTTGAATTTTTCCACGTCCAGTATGATTCAGACTGCTATATGATGTAATTATTTATTCAAGTGAATGAGTAGGGAATAACTTTGTAAGACAACAGAAGATTGGAGTTTAATATCTAAAAAGTGTTTTTGAAATACTGGTTGCATTTGAATTATCAATAAAGACTGTTTTCTGATGATGCAATACACTAAAAACAGTAGTTTCTCATCCTTTTAGACTCTAAATTAGAGAAGAAGCAGTGGGCAGAGTTTAGGTTGATAGAGTTAGAAGAGTCTCCCAACCTAGTAGGCAATGTACATTATAAATATCCAGGACAGCATCCCTACTAGAGAAAATGGGAAAGATGGTACTTCTGTTTCAGACTTGCATGTAGAATCAATGTGAGCTCTTGTGAATTATTGTAATATTAGAGTCAATAAGTGCATCTGTCTAATTGTTTTAGAATTACTCTTGTGATGGCAAATATGAGGAGTTAATATTAAATAATATTGTGCTTTTATACTTGAGTGGTTGTGTGGGTTCACAACAATAAGGCAGTGGTCTACACTCTGTTTTTATTAGGAATAAAATTCCAAAGTATGGTCAGAGTACAGTAAATTTCTTTCTATATGGAGATCAACAAATTTTTTATTTTGGAATAAAGAATGGCTTCTAGGATCTTTGAATTACTGGGTAAATTGTATCCTCAGTCAGAAATCATAGCGCAATTAGACTCTTACATGTGCACCTTTAAAACTGGCAAAATGCTGTTCTTCAGTGAGTTTTCTGTTCTTAGAGAGGCAGCAGAGAAGTGAAGTGCAGGAGGTCGATATTGAAATATCTCTTAAACAGAGGATGGCAAATGTCAGTTTTGAACATGTTACTGGTGATTGTAAATGTCAAATGTTAGCTTGGTTAGTACTCTTTCCTGTTGCTGGTTGGCTAATTCCATCTCCATGGTCTAATAATAAGATAGTGTATCTAGAAGGAGGCTCTCTGATTATCTAGACCATGAACAGATTTAGACATTGAACCTCTCAGTAGGAGAAGATGGAGGAGTGTGACACAGGAGGATATGGTGGTGACAGGATGGGGAGAGGAATGTTGGTGCAAGCTTCCCATTCCATTGAGTGTTTTATTGCCATTAGAACACATTTGGTAGGAATGTGCTGGAATGGAATATAGCCGTATGAAGGAGAAAATTCACACAGATAGACACACACACACACGAAGACGGCAGCTTACGTGTGGGTGAATGCTTCCAGGAGGGAGCAGAGACTTGGATTTAATGACCTTAAGTTACTAGTCATAACAAGTAGTTAACTAGCAGTGAACTGATACTAACTGGAATGAATTCACGTTAGGATGTTAACCTCCTTTCCCTTCAGAAAAAAGGCTTTTGAATATTTGGAGAAGCTGAAAGGTGTGTGGGTAAAGAGTTTGAATTTCAAAGTAAGGCAAACATGGGTTCTACCATTTACTGGTTGTATGAGTGTATCCAAGTTTCTAAATTTTAAGCTTTTTCATTTGATAAAGGGAATCGTAATAGTACTGACTTCCTAGGGCTTGTATGAAATATGCTTGTAATGGATTTTCACTGACACATTGCATGTGTGTGTGTGTGTGTGCACGTGTACATAAAATAATTTTTTGATTATAAGTTTATCATTCTTGCCGTCATCACTGATTGGTCAATCTTTTTTGATATTACCTGTTTTCATGTTTACTTTAAACAGAGAAAGACACATATATGCTTAGTTTATCTGAACACAGGACCTGCTTCTGCTCTTAATAACCACAGCAGCCTTTTGGGGTAAAGTAATTAAGGGTGCCAAACACCTGGAGAAAGAAGATTTCTTCCTGAAAAGTTAGGGATGGGACACCAAGGCCAAAACATTTTATTAAAAGTGAATTTTATATACAGTGTCTTTCCTCTTCCAATCTTAAAAAAATCAGGTTTTTTTTTTTAGTTGTTATGGTTAGTGAATTCAAGGAGAAATGAATTATAAGAGGCTGCTTAAAGAGGTTAGATTTTATAGAAGAAATAGTGAGAGAATTCTCTACTTGGATGTGAATCCTATGTAAAATAAGACTGCATTCTTTAAACTTTGTATATTGCAGATAATGCTATTAGAGTATCTTTTTTTAATCCAACATTCTAGGGAAGTAGGTTGGGGCAGCTGAAAAGAAGATGGAAACCTCACTATTTGGGAATATGTCTTCATGGGAAATTTGGAGTGGCAAAGGTTATTTATAAGCCTCTTCTACTTTTCCAGTTTCCCCTTTCCATTGTTATTTGTTCTTCCTCATATGTAGGTCTTAGGAAGTTATGTGTTTAGTCAAATACTCAGGGTTACTATGGAAATAGTTTCTTTTTCTTCTTATTGAGAAGCAGAACATTCACAGAATGGATTGTCTTTATATCCTGATGTTTAAATGAGGATCCTTTTTTGTTGTTGTTTACTGAAAAGTACCGGTAGTTTTATTTTTAAATGAGTATTCATTTTGATTTGAAAAGAAAACATACTAACAATAAAAAGAAGTATCTGGGTTTCTGAAATTTAATGACCATCCCTACCCCAGTCAGGGTAGGAGGACAAAAAGAACCAAATTCCAGTGATTTTTTTCAATTAAAATTAATTAGATAGTTAATTTAAAAGGGAAATTTATTATTTTCAGTTTATGTTTTTGGATCTTAACTACAAGAGAAGAGTAATCTTTTTCCTATTTTGTTTCATTTGATTTTGGGGAAATTTGTAAAAGGCTATTAAAATTAGATATTTTCTATCCAATTCTTATATTGCTATTTTTTTAAACTTAATATTAGCATTTAGTATTGCTTGCCAAAATAATAACTAAGACATTCTGTAGAGTTCTTATTTTGGGTGTGTGTTAGTGGTAGATACTGTGGGGAGGAAAGAGCTCCTTTGGGAGAATTACAATATTGATTGTAAAGTCACCCGTAAAATATTAATGCATGTCATGCTTTAAAAATTTAGTCAACATCCTGTTGTTTGCTCAACATGGGTACGAGTATCCAGCATGTTTGCAAAGTGGTTGGAGGTGCCATAATGTACAAAGGTCAAGGGTAAATGGGGGAAGAAAAGGATTGCAGCACCTACATACATACATGTGACCCAGCTTCCACAATTACCAACCTGTGGCCAGTTGTGTTCTATATACTATACGGGGGCTATCCAGAAAGTATCCAGCCACGTAAAATGAAAAATGGAGACATTTATGTCTGGGTTTTTTTGTTTGTTTTTTGTTTTGCAGACAGTCTTCGTATATAAAGCATTGGACCATCTATCATATCTGTGTGTAAACTCATGTCTCATAAGGCCACTTTGCTGGCCCATGTGTCTCCTTGTTGATCAGCAGCTGACATGCTGGCAGTTGCTTGTGACTGGGACTGACTATGACAGTGGTTATTATTCCTGTTGTGTTTCTTTCAGTATTAACCATGTTGTTTTAATTCTAGGCTTTTTCTTTTTTGAAAAAAAAAAAAAAAGTCTCTGCATTGAACGTTTGGATATCATGATATATTGGGTTCACCCTTAAAATGTAATAAGTGTTAATAAGCCAGGGTCAATTAGAGATCATGTGAAATGACAAGTAAACATCACTGTTTAAATAAGAATAAGAGTTATGATGAGTCATAGTTGAACTTTTCTGTTCATGTGCTTTAAAAGTCTTCTATTGTCCAGAGTTTACTCAGGGAATACTTTACTAATCACTTGAGTCAAATCAATCTAGTGTAATAGAATTGAGGTTTTCAACATGTAGATGTAGTAGGTGCAAGGAACCCTTTAAAATTTATTAGTCATGCTTTACACACATTTTACCTCTTAATTTGCGTAGTTTAGGGAGTATGCTACTTTTTGTCAGCATGGGTTGCTACCTGTCTTTGAGGGATTGTGCTGTATTTGGTTACCTTGGGATTATAATGGTTACAATGGTAAAGAAGCTTTGCTTTCAGCACTATCTGCTGAGGAGTCCAGGGCTTAATGGGTCTTTTTTGGAAACCCTCCCTTTACATTTTATACACATTCTTTAGGTAAAGACTCTGGGACCATTTGACCAAAGACAGTTTAGCATGTCTTTGGTAGAATCTGAAGTAGAACTGAGTGTCTCAGTGACATGGATTTTAGTTTATAAAATGTCACTCCTATCTCAAGAAGATTGTTCTTGTACCAATTCGGTAGTGACAATATGAGAAAAGTTTGGAAATCTAGTTTATGAGAATTTGGGTACCAGAAGACTTCAAGGAGGTAATGGGTAAGCTGAATCTAGAAGGATGAAGAGGAGTTCGCCAGAAAGACAAGAAGGGAAAGGGCGTATCAAGGAGAGCTAAAGTGTGTACAAAGGCACAACTGTGTAAGATGGAAAAATGTAGTCATTTTACAGATGTCTGTGCAGTGTGAAAAATATAAGCTAAATGAAGTAAAAAAAGTGCTGGCCAGTCTAGGTTTTTTCCTGGAAGCTGGTTCCCTTTCATTTCCTTGGGTGCAATTTGACTATAATTTACCGAATATTTTAACTAACTTTCCAATATAGTAATGGATTTGTTAAATAAAAATTCAAATTATAGAATTCTTTCTTATTACAGATATATAAGCAGCAGTTTATGAAAACAGAGAACTTAGAAATTCGGCTTTGACTTTCATCTAAAGATGAAATATTTGGGATTGCATTAAATTTTGATTTTGTAATATAGCACTTGTGAGCAAATTAGTAAAAATATTGAAATGATTTCTTTGCAGTTATATTAATAATTATGGATCATCTTATTTCTATATTTCCACATTGATAATTCTTTCTGTTCTTTTTTCTCTGTAGTAACTATAGGTTCTGAAATCCTAGTTATATTCCTAAAGAAAGGGTTTTCTCTTAAGTTTTAAGTGATTCTATTTAATTTTGTTTTCTCTATTTTAAATCTAATATTATACAAATAAAAAGAGATACCTAGTTTGCTTATTACCTCTATCGTGACAAAAGAAACACGCTTTGACTTGATTATAAACCATATTAAACTCATCTTCCCTCCTCCTGTCCCACGTCCCTTCCCTTCTTTCTCCAGGTCTGTTTGAATTTAAGTTGTTACTCTACCTGTCCGGCAGGAAGAGACAGGGAGAGCAGGGAGAAGGAGAGAATACTTACTGTACTCTTTCTTTGCACTAGGCACTCTTCTAGGCTCCTCTTCTAGGGTCAGGACTTCAGCAAATGAAAAAAAAAGTGTTCCTTGTATGGATTTATTTGTATATTGTTATTATCTTTAATAAAATACGTTTGGGGTTTCAAGTGATAAACTTACAGCTGTGTTGTAAAGTTACACGTTATTATAAGATTGGGAAGGGCCCTCATAAGGTAGTTTCCAGAAAGGTAATATCAGTAAAGTCATTCCCAGAATAATTGCCTTAACATTTATTTGGTATTTTCTTTGAACATGTTCTTTAGCTGAACCTTAAATTCTAGTCATCATCAAGTGGCTCTTAGTTCAGAGACTTACAGTTTAAGATTTGGAAAGGATCTTGTGGACTCTCAGACTTTTTCTCTCCTAAAAAAAAATCTACCTTTTGGCTTCCCTGGGCCACATTGGAAGAAGAGTTGTTGTCTTGGGCTACACATAAAATACACTAACACTAACGATAGCTGATAAGGTACAATAAATACATACAATAGCTGATAAGCTATAATAAATAAATACACACACATACATACATACATCGCCAAAGAATCTCATAATGCTTTAAGAAAGTTTACGAATTTGTGTTAGGCCATCGTCAAAGGCATCCTGGGTCGCAGGCGGCCTGGGCCATGGGTTGGACGAGCTTAGTCTACAGCATTTCAAACACCAGTTGTGTCGTACAGGACAGTTCTTCCTTGTATGTGAGCTGAAGTCTTTATCCCTATAGTTTGACTCATTGATTTGAGTTTTACTCTTTGACAGAACACAGAAGAATTCACCTCACTCTCCTTGTTGATAATCTCTAAATACTGAAGAGTTATGATTTCTGGGCCCTCCCCCACTGCTTAACAGACTATTGTCAGGAGGAGCATCTCTCGTAGTTCTAATTCCCTCCTCACTTGGTTCCCCGATCTCTTCTCTAGCTTCTCTGGGTGCTCTCTGGTTTCTTGATATATTTGCAGATGCCATCTAATGAGCACAGAATATGTGACCATTGTATTCCTTCCTTTACACATTATGTCCAAAGTGAATTAGTTATCCATGAGATCAACAACAAAATAAAGACTTTCGTTTTGTCACCCCCCCCCCCTCAATTTTGTTGATAGACATGTTAATAATAAATTGTTTAGCCTACTGAATTGATCTGGTAGTAACAAATAATGCAGATGGTAGTAACTACCATTTTGGTAACTTTTTCAATGTGCTGTGCACTGTTCTAGACAGATTCTCTATAGTAGCCTTGTTAGATAGGTGCTCATTTACAACATTTACAATATCGTCATTCCCATTTTGCAGGTGAGGAAACTAAGGTGTAAACTGAGGCGTAAAGTTTTATGCAGGAAGTTCTGTTGCCTTGCTCTTTTCCTTTAATTTTACTTCCAGTGCTTTACAGAGGCCTGAAAGGACAGAACAATATTCAAATAACATCTGAGATTTACTGAAAATGTCAAATAGAAGTACTTCGTATACAGTTGTCAGTAGAATCCAGGTGCTCAGAAGTAGAATAAAAGGTGGTTGTATTAAGCAGTCTGTTGAATGGAGCATTTAAGCAATCTGAGCTGCCTTCTGAGTCATCGAAGGCAGATGATACTGGTTTCAGTGTTGAGGGGACTACTGTTTCTAGTTCTTCGAAAACTGGGTGAGTATTGCTATCTGAGGAACTTAGCGTTTATGATTAACCAGATCTCTATCTGGTCATGTTATATTTTGAAGTTAAACCATTGTAATCTGAAGTGATTAGACCACCGTGAAAATATACATCTTGAGAGTTTAGTTTCTGTGATAGGAGTATTTGCTTATCTTGAAAACCCCTATATTTGTAAACCAAAGTACTAAATTTTCTACAGGTCCACTGAAGAGTTAAATTCTTATAATAACTGGTCTGATTTATGCTTTTATAAAGTGAAGAATAGTAGAATAATTGAAAGACTATCAAGGAATTCTTTATTTTAAACATACCAAAACTTGTATGAGGGTTGTCCAGAAAGTATCTAGCTACTTAGCCGTTCTCGTTATATTAACAATGGCTGGATTTTTTTCCAAACAGTCCTCTTATATTAGACTTGGAAGTATGTATTTATATTATTTATTTTAATAGAAAGATAAAATAGAAAATTTTGGGGGGTTCGCTGTCTTTTCCCTTCTTTGTCAAGGGGATGCCTGCATCTTTTGGGAAATGCTACGTCGATGGACCTCAGAGACATTCTCAGGTAGTCAGTCCCATTCTAAAGGGGTTGTTTACACGAATTTTGCCAATAAGGAAATGAGGAAGGAACTCTGAGTTCAGATTTGATCTCCACCCAAGCTGAGCTCTATTTTTCTGTTGTTACTGAGAAACACAATGGGGTGTGTGTGTGTGGAGGGGAGATAACTGTGAGAGTGGCACAGTTAATGATTCTGGAAGGCCGTTGGTGCCGTCTCCCCTGAGCTTTGCACAGTTGCTTCTTCTGACTCAGAGAGTGAGGTGGCAGGCCCACGTTTCCAGTTCCGGCAGCAACGCGAGCCCCTGCTCCGTGGGGGTATGCGGGTCTGCACAGGGCCTGGGGATACCTGCTCGTCTTACCAAATGAGGAGACTGTGGGTGCTGGTGACGCTGCTGGGCACTCAGAGGCCTGTGCTTTCTGCTCTGTGTGCTCCCACGCTCCATTGCACATAGGCTCTTAAATTACGGTTGTCTGTGTCCACAAGAGACCAAACTTTTAAAGACAAGGAAAGCAAAGCGCCTTCCCAGCACCAAGTACAGTGCCTGGTCCATAAAAGCAAATGATAAATGTGTTAAAACATTCACTTGTCTCCACCCCTTTCACTCTTGGCAAAGAGAGGTCTGGAAGCCTAGGACGAGCTCTCAATTTCTCAGATTTGTCTTGTCTGTGCTGTCATAGCTTGGTGCTTCAACAGTGAGCCAGGCTTTTTCTTTGTTTGTCTTCTTCTCCATTGTGTAGCTTTCTTGGGTCCCTGAACTACATTTTACCTGGTGTTTCATAGTCTTAATAATCCTAATTTTAAAATCATAGTCCCTTACCCTTCCTGAATGCATTTGTCCTCATAGAATCATAACTTGTTTGCCCACTAATGCTAGCCTCTCTAGATTGGCCGGTTGTTAGTCTTCACTGATTTGTCATTTCATTTCAGCTTGTGATTAGAACGATATGGAATTTTGTATATTTATTCCTTGGGTTTTTCTTTTTAAATGCCATTTAATCATTTAAAACAAAGAAATACTAAGATACTAGAACTTCACCTAGAATTTACTAAGTCCAAAATTGGCAACTTGATATGCTCCTATTACTAATTTTATATGAATTTTTTACATCTGATAAACAGATTTTATAAAATGGTAATTAGTAAAGAATCAAGAAATGAGATGTCATTGTGAAGTGGTCTGGGGTCAAGTTTAGCCATTTCTTATATTTATAGAATTTTTTAAAGAAATGATTACATGTTGTGGGATAGTGAGAATTTAAATTTTGTTAAAATTGAAAATTTTTGTTTGATATAAAATATAAAACTTTCTTGAGGATGAAATTGAAAATAAGTTGTTAGAATGCTTAGCTAATAAAAATTAATAAATTCTATTCTAAAATTATATTCTGCTATCCCATGGCGTATCAAAGCATTTGGGGTGGGGGTGAAGGGGTGGTAAGAATTAAAACTAGGTCAGTTGAGGTTAAGAATTTTTTACAGAAGTCTTGTAAACTCCCCAGAGACTATCGGTATAGCCAAGATATAATTTCCTGAGCTACCGAAGGCTAGGCCAGAGCAGTTAATGTCTCATAATGCCTGCTTATAATAGTCTTTTACTTTATACAAGCAGAATTATTTGTGCTGTTTCAGCTGATTTGACCAACGCTTTCAGAGTCATTTCACTTAATTTGAATGTGCCATGCACATAATAATGATAAATACCACTTACTAAAGTATAGTTGGGACCAAAAGCATCCCATGAGTATTATTCTGAACTTTGCCTTGTCTGTGAAAGCTGACTGTCCACAGAGAGAACATGAAGTGTAGTGGGGTAATGCAGCGTGCAGGCCTGTAGCAAGGGCAGATGATAATTTTGGAAGCATGGTGGGGATAGTTTAAGAATAGGACAGATACATTGGTTTCAAAAGTCAGAAACACTTTTTTAACATAAATGTCCTAAAGGATGGCTAAGAAACAACTGAGGAAAGTGCTGAGCTGAGTAGCATGTTAGTAATAAATGTGTGGGAGCCCAGTAGGTCATCTGCGAAGATCGTGGTCCATATTTTCATGTTTCTTGTTACCCTGCAGTGTTCATTGGGGGAAATACTTTGAGAGCCAAATGAACTTTTTTTTTTTAACTATGTTTGCAAATTATTTGGAAAAGAATACAACCTGAGCAGGTGGTTGGGATTCATGTTCATTTTAATGTATCTCCCAGAGTATGTAGGTTCATTGGGGAGGTGGGGAGGGTGGGGGTGCGGAATCCCATCCCATCCCATCCCTTAATGTACTAACTTTAAATGATCTGCCTTAAAAAAATAATGTTGTTAATACAGAGTAGCACTGATTCCCAAGCCACGGTTACCTTGAACTTTTCTTCACGTGCTGTTCGTTGGTGGTCAGTGAGCTTCAGAACAAGTGCAGTGTCTGCCTTTGTCTGATGGAGCTTTATCTGTGTCACTGTTCACCATGCCAAGGGCAGTGGCCTATGCTGTGGTGCTTTTCTCTTCTTTCAGATTTCTGCAGCTTGTAGCTGTAGTCATTGGTCTAGGGACTCTTGGTTTAAAGAGCCTCTCCTGAGTTTTTAAAATGAGAGCATTTTATTTATAGCAGCTTGTTTAGTTGACATGGGCAGGTATGATTTCTTCCACTTTGGAGATGAAGATCTAAAGGACAGATAGGTAAAGTGACTTATCCGGGGCTACATGGCTAGGAGGTGGTAGAGAACAGTTGTCGAGCTGCTTGGGTCTCAACGTTGTCTCCCATTATCCTGATGTTTGGGGGTGTAATAAAAGTACAGCAAGGTATTGCCAAAAGGAGTTTATACACATACTTGCTGGAAAAATGGACACCCAACTACTTTATAGCTCCTCCCATCTCACCATTTTGCATTTGATCTGTCTAGTATATTCTTTCATGTGAAGGTTACTTTGAAGAGAACAAATTCTGTTTCAACGGAAGCATCCCACTAAATACTCTCTTTGGACAACTAAAAGATAATGATTAAATGTCAAGTTGTATTTGATTCCTTTCCTCATTCTGGACTGCAAGCTGTTCCTGCTGGAAACCGGGGGGGGAGGAAACCACGTTGACAAAGCTTCACCAAGTGAGAGCAATCTGTGGGAGTCGTGGAAGAACTGGGAACATCCACAGTAAGCTTGTCCAACCCTCGGCCCAGGGTGGCTTTGAATGCCGCCCAACACAAATTCGGAAATTTCCTTAAAACATTATTAGATTATTTTGTGATTTATTTTTTAAGCTCCTCAGCTATCAGTAGTGTTAGTGTATATTATCTGTGGCCCAAGACAATTCTTCCAGTGTGGCCTAGGGAAGCCAAAAGATTGGATACCCCTGGTCTACAGCGAGAACCGAAATTACAGATGTCGTAATGGAGTGGGACAGCCTGCCAAGGGGACTACAGAAGCCACCACTAGTTGCGCCTCTGCCCACCCCCATGCCCTGCAGCACAAGGGAGGCCCTGACCAGCCTGGGCACACAAGCTCTCCACCAAAGGTTCACTTGCCTTCTGTGTAAAGAAAGTACCAGCTGGGCTACCTACGTAGCACCAATTAAAGCTAAGGTCCTTCTCAGGATAAGAAAGAACCAAATAAATAATAAAAAATAAATCAGAAAGCTACCTGTATACACCACAGAGCATATAGCCTTTTATTATCCTGCCTCCCCTGAACAATAGTAACAATAATAATTGCTAACATGTAGGGAGTGCATCATTTCTCAGAGGCAGGTTTCTAAATGCTTTAGACATAATACTTAGTTTAACCTGCGCAACAACTCAGTGTAGAAGGACTTATCTTCATTTCAAAGAAGGTTAAACTGAGTCACAGTGTGTGCCCAAGGTCACACAAAAGCAGTAGCACATCCCAACTGTGAATAAGAGTCTGCACTATTAGCGCTATGCCATCAACTCAGGGCCTGCACACAGCTCAGATCTAACCTGAAGGAGAGAATCCTCTAACTCCCATGACAAATAACATAGCCCCTCAGACCAGAGCAAAGACCACTGGATGCCACCCCTAGGATGAGCTTAAGCTTCAGGGATGAAGATAGCACACTGATGGACAGTGTCCTGGACAGAGCAGAGGAGACTCTCAGCTGACCACATCTGACTTCAGGGAACAAAGGAGTTCCCACGAAAGCACCATTCCTTGTCATCGCGGGCTTGGCCCACTCCTGTCTCACACAGCTTGTCCCCCTGGGCAGCAATGATGCTACCTGGTGAGCAAAGGTTAGCTTTGCCATCTAGATAATTGTGCTGAGCTAACTTTCTCATATACTTTCATGTCTAAATGTCACTTTTTATCGAGGCCCACCCTGACCAACTTATTTAAATTACAGTCCACCACCCAACAATCCTGACTCCCTTCTCCTTGCTCTCTTTTTCCCATAGTACTTACCAGTTTTTACCATATCATTTACTTACTTGTGAAATATTATACATTTAATGAGGGCAGGGATCTTAATTGTGTATACCGAAGCATATTAAATGCTTACCCAAATGAGTAATTGGCATATAAAAAGTGTTCAGTAAACATGCTGAATGAATGAAAATGAAAAATACTATGGAAAAAAATTAAGAAGGGTATATTATTAATTTCCTGTGGCTGTTAAATTAACAAAACCTCCGTGGCTTCAGACAACAGAAGTTGATTCTCTCACAGTTCTGGAGGTCAGAGGTGTGAAATCAAGGTGTGGGCAGTGCTGTGCTCCTTTTGCAGGCTCTTGCAGAGAATCTGTGCTTTTGCTTTCTCCAGCTTCTGGGGGCTCCATGCTTTCTTTAGCTTGTGGCCTGCTTAACATTAGTCTCATCCTCCATGGTCACTTCGCCTTCCCTTCTCTGTCAAAATTCTCTCTCCCTCTCTCTTAGAAGGATGCATGTGATTGTACTTACAGCCCACCAGATACAATCCAGGATAAGCACCTGCTCTTTTTGTCGTATAAGGAAACATCCACAGAATCCAAGGATTAGGATGCAGGCATACCTTTTGGGGGCCGCCATTCAGCCCACTACAGTGGGTTAAGCAAATCTTTTGGTTACAGGAAGAAGAATCATCCCAGGTTTACCACCTACTGTAACATTGAATGCAAGGAAATCCAGAAGACCGCTCTCATCTGTTTCCTCATTTTTTATTAACATTTTTATTGAGATTACATTATTTTTTCAAATCACACACGGACTAATATTATTTCCATGTGCTGGCCTCCCCAGTTGTCAACGTTTTGATGTAGTTCCTTCATATCTTCTATTTTTCTTATAAGGAAATAAGCATTCTAGATAAACTCCAAATCTCTTATCTTCCCATTCCTATTTTAATTTCTCTATCTAGAGGTAATTGCTATCATTAATTTAGTATATGACCAATGTATAGTTTATAGCTTTATTATCCATATAACTACCGGTATTCGTACATAATATATGGAGTTGTGTGTGAAAAATGTTTTCCATAAACGGCGTTATACTGTATATAACATTCTTTAGCTTGCTTTTTTATCAATCCAGGTTAATACATATGAGTATAGTTTATTCATTTTAATGGTAGCTCTAAGCAGGAGGTTCTCTCTCTCTCTCTCTGTCTCTCTCTCTGTCTCTCTCTGTCTTTCTGCTTCAGAACATATAAATCCCAGAGAAGGCCTTTGATTAGCTTAGTTTAGATCAGTTGCCGGTACCCATTGAATCAATCTGTGGGTTCAAGCCTGGAGTACATGCATTTGAAGGATTGTAATAGGACGAAGTGGAAAAAGGATTGGGGGCAGATAAAAACACAGATTTTCACTTGAGTTTTCAGCCTTGAGCTTGGATATCATGTCCTCTGGGAAGCCTTCCCTGATTCCTTAGGTCATGTTCCATGCTCTTGTAGCCATTCTCATGCACTCTGGTAATTACCCTCTCCTGTTGAGTCTACTCATTCAGGGCAGAGACTGTGTCTTGTTTTATTGTGGTACCTCAGGAAATATGAGGTCTAGCACACTACTGCATGCTCAACACATATTTCTGAACAAATGATTTGACCTAGTACAACTTTAAGCCTCACTTTCTGCCCAGGAATCCTGTGTGGCTGTGACATGTTTACACCTGCCTTTCAGGCCCATTAAAATTCTGGCTCTTTTCATATCTTTGGTTTATATGGATGATTTGTCCCTGTTTGGGATTTTCTTTTTCTTATTTAATGGTAAAAATTCAAGTAAAGATGAAATTGCTAAAATGGAAACCAGACATTCTTTGTAAAATCTTCTGAGTTGAGCCCTGCCAGGCCTTTTTTCACTCCATTATTCCTTTAGCTTTCATGTTCGTGCAGTAATTTCTTTCTAACCTCAAACATGCCATCAACAGAATATACTTAGCCTCAGGAGAATTTGGATTCCAATGGATATTAGATGTGAACCATTCTATTTGGAATTAGTAGTGGTAACGATAATAGCATTCACCACTTATTGATTGTTTTTTCTGTGCTAGGCATATAGATATGTCTGTTATGCGGATGAGAAAGTGGAACTTGAAAACTCAGTGATCTGCTCCCTGCTTCTTAACGGGGAGCTAGGATGTGATCCTCACAGAGACACCAGAGCCACACACCCAAGGACCGTGTTCTGTTGCCTTCTGTAATTAGAAAAGAGACTGTTGGGCTTTGCTAAGAGAAGAGGTCATCAAATTGATCATAGACAACACTTTGGGAAAGATCGCACATGAGGGGGCGTCAACCCAACTCTTATAAGAAACTCGCATGCCCTCTGTGAGGAAGGAAAGGTGCCACGGTGTGTGTAGGTGGGGCTGAAGCCAGCCACTGTGGCATGAGCTGGCACATTACCTGGAATATTAGGGAGAGCATCTCAGAGATACAGATTACCCAATGCTTTTTCTCTCTTCACCATGTTAGTTGGTCTATAGTCCTGGGACTCTGGCCATGTACATGTCATTTAACTAGGAAGGCTTTGAATATGTGGTTAAACATTTATACATAAAATAAATTTTACTTAGAATACCTACATGAGGGATGCTGGGATAGTTCAACTGGTTGAGCGCTTGCCTTGCAACTGCAAGGTCCGGGGATCAAGTCCTGGCCCCTGCAGACCCACATGCTGAGCTGTAGCACAACTGGTAACCGCTGAGATGGCACAATGGCAAAGGTTCTTGCTTACCATATAGGAGTCCCCCAGTTTGGTTCCCAGCCCACGTGGCCTCAATTTTACTTGTGAAATGAAACCATGTCACAACTAACGGTGTACAACTATAAAGACTTCTCCGGGACCTTCGCTTGCGTGCGTTCTCTCTCTGTCTCTCTCCTCTCAAACAATAAAATAAATTAAAAAAAAAAAAGAATACCTACATGAAGCAAAACAGTATGTTTATAACCTTCTCACTGAAACTTTATGGGAGGAACAAATGAGAAGTTTATAGCAGACAAATAATGGAATCTGATTATATACTACCATTATTTTTAAACATATGTGCAAGACCACCAGTACCACTTTTATTTATTCACACTGTTTTAAGTCAAAATATACAAGGACTTTCATAGGTTCAGGTTAGTTTCTACCTCCCAACCCAGTATTTACTATGAAGTCTTATATTATTTAGCTTTGAATTCTCTTACCATGGATGTTTTCAGGAACATAACCCCTGTAGTTGGAGGTGATTACTGATATCACCAAACTTGGTAGCATAATCTGTGCTCTTTGTAACATGTCTCCTGAAGTAGATTACTGTAAATACCTTCCAGCCAGGGACACTATTTCTGCTTTTATAGCATGTACTTGATTCAGTTCTATATTAAGTAGATACTCTATTGGTTGTATTTGAATAGTGTTTCTGTGTTCCGAAATGGAGTTATCTTATTTCTATCCAGAACGCAGTTATAGGGTAAATGGATGGAATTAAAATTGAATTGTGTTATTATCCCCTCTAGATTGCATCGCAGCGTATTAGCTCAGTGGACCTCTCATGTTGTAGCCTGGAGCATCTGCCTGCCAACCTTTTCTACAGCCAAGACCTCACTCATCTCAACTTGAAACAAAACTTCCTAAGGCAAAACCCCACTCTGCCAACTGCCAGGGGGCTCAGTGAACTGCAAAGGTGAGTGTGCCGAAAGAAATGGATGGATAATTAGAAAGGGGAGGAGGTGTCAGCTTCTGGTTGTTTCTTGAATATTATAATTTTAAAAAGCTATAATGTATTACTTTTTCAGAGGGCAGGGTAATAGGACTTTATTAGTGAAAACATTACCAGTTCTTGTTCTGAAAATTGTTTTTCAAGGTTCCTGCCTTTGAAATGAATGATTTATGATGTTTATTAATTGGATAGATTTATATAAGAAAATTTCTCATTTCTTAACTGATCTACAAATGAATATGAAAAGTTAATGATGTTTACTGTGTTACTTCTGAACTACAGGGGTTTGGTCAAATTAATTTCTTTTGAAATGCACAAAAGGTGGGAATTTTTTTTTTCCATGAAAAGACATTTGCTGAGACATTTTAAGAACTGAGGTTTAAATTAATTTAATACCATCTAGGTCATCTGGGTGATTAGTGTGTAGATTTCAAGAGTCACGTGTTAAATGATATTCCAAATGTCACTTCATTTCATTATGCAATTTCAAGAAATCACAGCTGTTATTATCACCACTGATCTCATCAGAAAAATCTTTTAAGTATTGGAATGTTGTCAAGCTCCCTGTGAGAACGTTTTCCAAAATTTTAATTTTTCAGTTGAAAGCTTGAAGCCTATCCTTGGCAACAAACACTGGCCGTTGTTTTTCCTAAATTGACCTTCTCCCTTTGTTGTAGAGAAAATCTCTGCCAAATACCCAAGTCCAAATAACGAGTTTGTCAGTTGTTCTTTCAAGTAAAAGTGCTATCTCATATACATAGTGAATAGTTTGGCTCACAGCTCAATCAATCGTACAAGTGTTCATCATGAGATAACCATCTTACTTCAGTATACAGAAGAAGTGCACATGCGTACTTCCTACCTTAGCACCCTGTACTCACAGGCCAAGATGCAATACAAACAACTTTCTTGCATCATCAAGGACACTTTTAAGTAAAACTGGCATTACAAAATTTTAAAAATATGTTGCTGGTTGCTTGGCAGAAAACGGGGGCAGTTGGTGCATTGACTTCGTTACACAGTCTGCAGTGAGAGCTGCAGTCAGGACATTGCGCATGAGACCTTCCTCCTTGTTCCCCGGGGCTGCTAAGCACGCTGAAAGGAAAGCCCAGCGAAATTCCTGAACTTGGTTTCCTATGCCTATCAACTTTTTACAGACACTACTGGAATAAAGTTACTATGATTTTTTGACAAAGGGTTACATCATGATTGAGTCTGTTTTTGAGGTGTTTTTTTGTGTATTTCACAGCAGTATAGGCTTCTGGACTTCCTTTGCAGAACATCAAGAACTTTATATCATGCTCTTGAATCCTAGTCTCAGAACCTAACGGGGTGTTAAAATTTATCCAAAACAGCACTGTCAGTTTAAAGATGAGATAGATGGAGATGTTGAGTGCCATATTCAGATTAAAGGTTACCTTCTGGGAGGCAGTTAGGAGGGTGGGGTGAGGGAATGGTCTGAAGAGGGTTTCAACTATATCCATAACATTAAAAAAAAAAATTGATCACAAATATAACAAAACCATTGATATTTGAAAAAGCTGGATAGTTGGTACTTGGAAAATCATGCTTTTCTGTATTTTTCTATTTGTATATTTCATAATAATCTAAAAATTAAAACCTAAACAAAAACAAAACTAAAATGCTTCTGTATTCATAGGGGAGCATGATGCTCCTATAGACTAAATAAATAAATATCCAGATGGATGGATATTTGTGGCATTCATTGCCTTGACTGTTAGTTCTGTCAGAGTCTTCTGATTGTTTGTTCCCCGTATCTATTGTTTCAACATTTTTAAATACTTTTTCAACCCATCCCCCTTCTCTACTGCACCCCATTCCTCAACACACATTGTCTTCACCAGCTGTCAAGGAAGCACCTAGACTATGGCAGGAGCTTTGGAGAGAGAACTGGTTGTCTTACTGTCATTTTCCTGCTGCAGTTTATTCTCTCTCGTTTTCTTGCCTACTGTTTCATACATTGGTTATGTTTGGACCTGTGTTTTAAAAAATTGAAACATTTTTACTATCAAGCTAATAGCCTATATAGATAAAAACAATTTATAAGCAGCAAGACTAAAAAGTAAGTGCCTAGTATTCCTGCCCATCCTTAACACCCAAGTCCTCCTCCCAGGCAACCACTTCTGAGTCTTTTTGCTGTTTCCCTCCATATTCTGAACTATGTGTATACTGTTATTTAAACATTTTTGATTATTGGACATAATATGTTGACTTACTGCTATGGAAGATGAGGGTTTAACTCTTACATTGTGTTACACCCCTGTGCCCCACAGCGCTTGTGCAACTACTGCTGCCCCATCATCTCAGTGTATGGGCATCAGTTTCTGTTTGTGTTGAGGGGTGACAATATTTTGAGTGGAACTATGATTTGCTGCTAAGGCACTTAAATGCAATGATTACATTTCCTTTCTTGTGCTGGCTGGGTAGTAGCCTCTCTTGTGTACTATATGTTTTTCTGGTATCCCTAAGCTTTCTGACAAAACTTCAAATGCTGTTGCTAACACTTTATTTCTGGGACATGCTTCCCTTCTGGAGGTGGAGCCAGCGTGGGTCCTAGCTTTGTAGGCCTGGGGCCTAGGTCATTTTCCAGGTTGTGCCCTTTTCACCTCCCCTGTGTTGGACCCCTAGTTTTGCTATGTCTTGTGACGTCTTTCTTGGTTTACTCCCTCTTTTTAATGGGATGTCTTTTAGGATCTTCCTGAGAAAGGGGACATGGAAACAAATTTATCAGACACTGGATATCTGAAAATATTTTTTCTTTCACACTTGATTTGATAATTTGGCTGGCTTCTAGATAGGGAAACATGTTTCTCAGAATGTTGAAGCCTGTGCACCATTATTTTTCTAGCTTTTACAGTTTCTGTTAAAAAGCATCGTACTATTTTGCTTTCTCTCTGTAGACAACCTTTTTTCTTCTTTACTTTTAATTTTTTAATTATTTTCCCCTGATTGATTGATTGATTATTGTTAAATGTATTGGGGTAACATTGGTTAGAAAAGTTACATAGGCTCCAGGTATACAATTCATTTTCTCTCTGTTCTTATTAATAGTGAGTCACTGAAAAGCAGATTGGACGCCTTGGCCTGTGGGCCACTGTGCAACTTCACTGCTCGGGGTGAGCCTTGTGTTTTTGTTGGGGAACTTCCAAAGATAGTATCTGTGGCTCTCTTCCCTAGGGCGTGTCAGTTCTACTGGAGAGGAATCCTTTGGTCTTCTGCCTGGGTAGTGCATGCCAAGTTCCAGAGAGCTGGGTAGGGGAGAGAGCAGGAGTCTCGAAGCTGAGTGTGTGGATTTTTATGGGACCCCCCCTGCTTGCAGAGCAGTGTTTTCTGCTTACTCTACCTGAGGTCTCCGAGCCAGGAACTCTGGTTCCATTTCTTCCAGGGAATAAACTGTCTCCTTTTGGAATTGGGGAGAGACTATGGGCTCTAAAACCTCTTCATATAACCTTTCTGAGCCCTGTAGAAATATAACAGAAACACAGAAAAGGCACAAAGATGAATGTAAAATTTGATGGATTTAGAAAGTAAATACATGCATTTCACCAATACCGGTATTGAGAAGCAGAATATTACTACAGCGGAGGCATCTGTTTTGCTCTATGATTTAAACATGGAGGACATAGGCCTCGGGGACTTGGTTTGTGGGGGCTGAGCAACTGGTGATGCCGTTGTTGTGTTGCTCTTTGGAAAAACAACTATGCTTTAAACCAGGCGTGTCCAACCTGCGGCCCAGGATGGCTTTGAATGTGGCCCAGCACAAATCCTTATAACATGATAAATTTTTTGCAACCTCTTTTTTTTTAGCTCATCCGCGATTGTTAGTGTTAGTGTATTTTATGTGTGGGCCATGACAGTTCTTCCAGTGCCACCCAGGGGAGCCAAAAGGTTGGGCACTGCTGCTTTAAACTGATTTCTTTTTCACCGTATATGGCTATGAGATTTTTGTTCCCCACCTGCATTGTCCAAGAATGATTTTATTGGTAAGATTTCAAAGTAATAAGTGTGTAAATATACATGAATTTATGCACACATGCATTTACTGCTAGGAATTGATATTCTACATTTTAAAAACTCATATTTATACTTCAGAAAGAATGAATGTCTTTTTAGGTTTATACAGTGTATGTAGTTTTGAGCACATGTCATTTATGTAATCACTTATTTTTATTAGTACGCTTAAGGAATTTGTGCTAATCTCTAGTGTGTTTCGCCAGGAACACGTTAGAAAGGTCCTAAAGAATAATTTATCTTTATGTTTTTACCTACATCTCAAGGAATGAATATTTAGATTACAGTGTTGGGGAAAGTCTTCAGGGAGAAATTTTTTAAGTTTCATGCATTTATAACTGGTAGGAGTTGTGAGACTTGTTCTCTTAACCACATAGCCCCTTAATTTTTCTTCCTATTGCAATTTCTTACTTTAAACAAATGAGCGATTTTCACAGGACATTTAAATTGCTATTTACATCAGCATTCTAAGTCTGGAAAGATGGCATGCTGATGTACACACACACAGGTCAGCAGTTTCTCAGGGAAAACATTGTTCTTGGAACTACCACTGTTTGTTTTTCCCTTATTGGCATTGGAGCTCTACAAATTTGCAAAATGGAGAGGAGAGACATAATCAGTAATTTCTAGTAGTTCTAATGGATTCTTTCCTGATGTGCACTAATAATCATAATGCAGTATTTTACCTCTATTTTATTAGCACTTCACTTACATTAACTATATCTTTATTTGTATGACGCACATGTTATTAGTACTGAGATTATTTGCCATGGAGAACCATTTTTAATAAAAGTTTCTTTGTAAAGTCAATGAAGATGACAACTCTTTGCTGGTTTAAATTTAAATATAACTTCTTTCCTGTGTCTTAACTTTATTATTTTTAATATTGTATCAAAGCAGTCTGAATTTATTTGTACTGAATTATATGGGTGTTTAAACATTTTTCTATACTAACAGATTTAGCTCTTTTAAATTTATCATTTATTAAAGTTTTATGGGTGGTGATATTTCATTAAAAGATCTAGCACAAACTTGTCTAACCTGTGGCCCGGGCTGCATGTGGCCCAACACAAATTCATAAACTTTCTTAAAACATTATGAAATTTTTTTGTGACTTTTTTTTTTAGGTCATCACCTGTCATTAGTGTTAGTGTATTTTATGTGTGGCTCAACACAGTTCTTCCAATGTGGCCCAGGGAAGTCACAAGGTTGGATCTAGAGTTTGTGAAGTGTCATAGATCAGAGAGTTCTTTTGTGGTGATATTCAGTACAATGCTTACAGAGAGAACAAACTCAAAAGCATGGTTTGATAATAGTAATCTATATGTCTATGTTCCTGGTAATTTTTCCATAGTATTTGGAAAGGTTGCCACTCAAGTTGAGCTTAATATCTTCATTTTAGATCATTTTAACTTACTAATCACTTCTATCTACCACTTTGAGAGATAAGCCTACATTTAAATAAGTATTTGAAAAATTGATAATTAAAATATATGCACTTAAATTGCTTAATTCTACAATTTGGAAATCACAAATTATCAAATAATTACTATCAGAAATTGTTCATATTTCAGTTGTGTTTAATGGCTGGTGGTTATTTATCACTTTCATCCATTAATACAAGAAGTAAGTCTGCTTCCCAGCTCTTGCTATTTGTAGGTGAACTGTTACCGAGAAAGGAAGTTATCATACAACAAGCTTTAGGAATGGAGTTACCTTTTCATAGGAGGATTACTAACTTTAGTTTCAGTAGAAGTTGGTATTTCAAGTTACTTGCTAAATTGTATGTGGCTTTATGTCTATAGAATTATTAATGTATTTTTTATGATCAATAATTCTGAAATAGGCAAAAAATAAAAAGAAAGGAAATGTACCACCATCACCTTTTTTGTGTGTGAATATTTTCCTTTGGATTCTGAATTCTGTTGTTGTTTTGTTGCTATTGTCCATTAATAGTCTCACAGTATTTTATGCAACAGATTGTTTTTATAAAGATACAATATCTGGGAATAACACTATTGCCTCAACTTTTAAATATTTGAGGTTCCATTTAATTTTTGCCTGAGTGACTTACAGGTGTAGATGCCATAAGGAAAGACTTGACTTTAGCCTGTCACCTTTATTACTTAACTATTTTCTGTATTTATCTTACTTGCTTTGCCTGGCTTTGAATTGTCAGAGGGCAGGAGTCAGTTCTTCCTCACAGGAAGGACTGGTTGCCAGGTCTTGGCAAATGAATGCATGTGTAAGTGAATGGTGGTGGGAATTGCCTTTTTCAACTCTGTGCTAAGAGTACCTCACTTCTTTGCGAAAGGTATTTGTAGCAACTTGTAGAAAGAAATGAGACTATTAATTTATCATTCATTATATTTCTCTTTGGTTGAAGGTAAGATGAGAAAGCAGCCTGCACAGTGAGATGTCAGAAAACATTATGTAGAAGATTCATAACAAAGGATTTAAAGTTGAAAAAGGAGATATTAGCTTAAAAATGGACAGTTTGATATTGGCCTTTCTAAAGGAAAAAAAAAAATATATATATATATATATATTTTATATATGGGTCTATTTGCCATTCTCTAAACATACTTCACATTCACCCTGCAAGGAATGTGCCGCTCCTAACTTTTAATCTTCCAAACCCAAGCTCCACCTTGTGAATCCTACCCACCCTTCAAAGCATATTTGTAATGACTTTTGTTTCTTGAAACTTTTGGTTCAATTCCATGTGACCTTTTCTCTTCTGAATTGTTAGCTTTCTTTGTACTTAAGGCACTTATCAGTTATACCTTTTATAGTAAACATTTGAAAACTTCTACAATTGCCATCTAAATAAAGTACTTGAGACTAAAGATGGGATTTCTTTATCTTTGTACCCCCCCAGCTCTCAATATTTAGCTAGGAGATATAGAATGAGACCAAGATAAATACTAAATATGTGTTACATTGAATTGTTGGTTTTCCCCACCACCAATGATAATCAAAAGAGTGTGATCCTAAAACTGGACGAGAGCATCCAGAAATGCTTTGAACAGTGGAATTATCTCATATATATGACTATTTTAAGGGGATAATAATAATTTAGAACAGCAGTCCCCAACACCTTTTGGCACTAGGGACCAGTTTCGTGGAAGACAATTTTGTGAATTTTTGCAAGTCACGATAGGGTTCCTGCTCCTATGAGGATCTAATGCCAACACTGATTTGACAGGAGGCGGAGCTCAGGTGGTAACGGGATCTATGGGGAGCAGCTGTAAATACGATGCTATTTCCCTTGCTTGCTTGCCGCTCACCTCCTGCTGTGTGGCCTGGTTCTTAACAGAGACCAGAGGTTGGGGTTGTGTACCCCTGATTTAGAGTGAATGTTGATCAATTGCATTATATTTTATGGCACCTAAGAGATCAATTTTAAGGAATTTATGTGATTGAGCCTTATAGGCTATGATATGAGTATAATGTGATGTAAAATAGGTAAAGATTACCTTTGGGTTAAGGAGAGAGTGAATTAAAGCCTTGGAAGAAAGAAGTAATTTGAGCTCTGATTATATATGAAATTTGTTTTAGCTGAAAAGAATAAAAGTGATGGGGGGGCATGGATTTTTCAAACAGGAAAACAGTGGGAGAGAAGGAATGAAGTTGAGTTGGGTGTGCAAGTATGTGGGTGTAATAGAATGAAAGTTATGAAAAAATGAGCATTGAGAAACTCATAATTATGCTTGGCATTTATTAAGTACCTTTCTTCTTAGAAAACTTGATTTTCTACATTTGTAATCCCCATGGAGTGGAAAACAAATGACCTTGTTTCCTTCTCTGTTCGATCAGGGATCTGGCATTGCAGAGCTGCAAAGTTACCATGTTAATTACTTATTCTTGCCAAAAGTTCACATTTCCAGGTTTTTATAGAAAGAGATTCTAATTTTTGTTTTTAATCAGTAATTCCTGAAAACTCACTTGAAATGGAAATAGTGATGATTCATTAACATAGTGGAATGAGGAGTAGCATGCTAAAATACTCTGCAGTTCATTTGCCAGACTTAAACTGAAGTACTTAGAACGGTTTCAGCTTCTCTAAAGATGCATTACCATATAAAAAAATATTACAAGCAAACAAGAGCTGCCAGCTGCTGAAGGACACGCATAACCGATGTATTAAAGAGGAAACACTTAGCACAAGTGCTGCTCAGGGACAGAGATAACTTTGGGAAGGAATTTCCACGGCTGGGTTTGAGGGGCTGGCCAGATGTTTAAGGAATTTCATACGGATGGCATGCTCTTCTTTCAGTTAATTCTTCCCAGCGCTGGAAGTTCCTTTCTTCTACTGCTTTGCTTTCAGATGGAATTTTGATCCTCTTGGGAAGCTTTTCATTTCACACAATTTCCATTTTCCTTCCCTGAGCATTTGATCAAAGGAAAGCCTTTACGTGGTGCTTGGGGCGCTGAGATTGTGTAGCCTTTGGTCCTCTCCTTGGCATCGGCTCCTGACCTCATTTCTGGCAATAATAGCCTATTTTCTTCTTCCCTCATACATTTAAAAGGGGGAGCTTGGACAAAAGATTTATTTATCAGCCAGAGTGTACTAAATTACAGTTTGCCCTATTGACTTCTTTGGGTCCTTTAAGCTGTTCTTTAACTTTTTTTTCCCCACTTCAATAAAAAGTGGGGAGGGATCTTCAGAAGCCCTGGCTTGAGTCCAGTGAGGCTGTTGTATTCTGGCCAACTCCATTCTCCTGTTTGTTTTAGTTGAGCTCTTTGCTGTATTCTCTAAGCTTTAACTTAACTGTAAGAGTTTAGTGTTAAACATAGTATTTGCTATTCTGAATGTAACCAACTTTTCACTCTGTGTAGCTCTTAGTGGTCAATGATAAGCATGCAGTGAGAGAGCCAGGAGATGCTTATTTTGTAGTTGTTGGTGGTGAAGTGTCATCATACTTTGGAACTTGGGAACATGGTTAATATCATGACTGATGAATTCTGAAATAACTCCTTGGTTGCCAATGTGAGAACGCTGATGGGAACCAGTCATTTTCTTCTTCCTCCCTTTGTCCTCTCTCTGTCCCATGTCAGACCCAACTCACTGTGGAGTTCCTTCTAACAACTTATGTGTAACTTTTGAAAATTAAAGGTCCACGAGAGTTTCTGTTTGTCCTAAGAGTGCCTATAATTTTTATGTCACTCACCATCTTCTCCATAGCACTAGAGCTTTGAATCGGAGCCCTGTGTAGTCATGCCTGTTGTCATTTCCCACAGGTGGGTTAGAATGGTGATGCTGGAGCTGGCAGGGTGTTTGACCTCTCTGAAGTAGGGCACCCCCATTACTACCTGGTGGTATTTTTGGGACATATAATTAACAAGAGGACTTTAGGAAAAAGTTGGACTTTCTAAATAGTTGTTCCTTCCTACAATTTAAAACTTTCTGACAGAATGCATGCTTTCACCCCATATAGAGAGGTGCTGTGTGGTGTGGTGCGGTGCGGTGCGGTGCGGTGCGGTGTGGTATGTGTGTAGGAAGCATGGCAGGAGGAAGAGATGTTATCTGATTTATGTGATGCACTCCATGCATCCTAGGAAAGATTATTTTACTTCCTTGTTCAAAATTTTTTGAAGATGAATGGCAGTGTCTTCATCTGAAACTTGAGGTACTCTGTGATAATTTTTTTTTTTTAAAGATTTATTTATTGTTTTTGACAGAGAGAGAGAGATAGAGAGTCAGAGACAGTGAGAAGGGGGAGGGCCCAGAACAGTCTCCATAGTTGCACATCATTGGTTTTTCCACATAGTTTCATTCCACAGGTGGGAGTGGGGCTGCACAGGGCAGGAACTGGGCCCGGGTCTCACCCCGGTGAGAACTGAACTGGGGGAGCTCCCAGTTCAGCATATGGGTCCGCACAGGCCGGGGCCGGGATTCGATCCTCGGTCCCCAGGGCTGCAAAGTGAGCTCCTAACCCACTGAGCCATCCCAGCTTCCCCTGTGATAATTTTTTAAGCATCCTTTACAACTACAAAAGTTGTTCGCTTAATAATTTGCTTACTGTTTCCTAATTAGACCCTGGAGTTTTTGCCCTCCAAATCAGTGTTTCTGACAATATGGTTCATGAAATGCTTGCATCATAATCACCTGGGTGTTGAGGAAACAGCGACGCCTGGTTTTCATCCTAGACCTGCTGAGCCAGAACCTCTGTTGCTGGGGCCCAGGAGCTGCATGTTTAACAGTGCTTGCTCCAGTTTGAGAAGCAGTCACACTGCTCTGTTCTCTCTGAATGTTTTCCAGTCCTCATCTGCCTATTGAACTCTATTCAGATCCCTTAGATAAAAGTGAGTTTTCTCTTCTTTAAGCATTCATAGTTTTTTTCCAGTTGGTTTTCATCTTCTGCTTTGTATTATAGTGGCTTTGCTCCCAAACTGTTTCAAGTTCCTGGAGGGTGAGAACCATGCCTAATTCACATTTGTATGCTGCACACACCTTTGGGCATAAGAAGAACTCAGAAAATGTTTAGTGAATGAATAGTTCAGTCATAGGGTCAGACCATTTTTATACCTAGTAAACTTTTGGGTGTTGGATTGTTTCTGTTTAACTACCAGATATGCTTGGTCTATGATATGAGGCCAAGCTACTCATATCTAAGCATGTTTTCATGACATAATTATTTCCTCTGACTTTAGATTATGCTCACTTTCTCCTTTGATAATCCAATATCCATGATAGAGGTATTACCTGGATTTTATTTTTATATACCTTATATGACTCAACTGGGATTTTATCCAAGAATGCTGTGTGGTTCTTCTTCCCTTTGCTTTGAAAAGAGGAGTGGAAATAGCAATCTGTCTTCTTCCTTTTACAGAAATCTTATTACATTTTTGTTATTTGTCCTACTAGTGTAGTAGTTAATATCAAACATCTCTCAAATAGTACTGCAGTTAAATTGGCTAACTATGTCAGATATGTTGAGAAAATAAAAAATATGTAGTCATGGATAAATTGAGTACAGAATCCATTTCCTAAGAGAGAGATGTTAACTAACATAACGTATTTCTCGTTTGTCTTTTTAATGATTATATTGCCAATTTATAAAAGAATTATTGTTTGCATGAATTAGTTCAGGGTTACTATAGATCTAATGACTGCTATTTAACATGATTGTTGTCTTGTGATTTGGAGTTGCTTTCTGTATTATGTACTTGGTTCATGGCAGCCTGCCCCTGCATGCCCCCTCCCCCGTCCCTGTATTGACTTGTATCCACAGAATTAATTTAGGCTAGAGTCTGGCACAAAGTAAGTAACCAATAAGTGCCTCCTGTTTGAATTATTTTAAAAGAGATTACAATAAAGTTTTCTCTCTTTAGGGAATGCTTTAATTTGCCTCTACAGCAATATGTCCAATGTAATTATTGCCAACACTGAGTGTTCTCTATTTCCTTGATTGTTATTTTGGAAAAATTATGTCTGTCAGTTTTAGCTTTGGTATATATATTCTGCTTTTTAATATCTGTAGCAGTTCTTAAAAAATTTTTGCTCAAATCCTTTTGTGGCTATAAATTATCATTTTTATCCAAGTAAAATCGGCATGTGTGTATTTTATTTTTTTTTACTCTTATGTGATATGCTTATTTTGCTTGTATGGAGAGTCATTTATGATGATTAGGATTAAGATGGGATGGTTTCTGTTTATTTTGGCTCACGTGTTGAGAAGCTGGTCTTGTGCCACATTAGCATATGTACAGGCTGAACCTCCCAGAAGACTCTGGCCGGTGCTCACTGGGAAGGAGGCTGGTTGGACTGCTCTTGTAACAGAATGGCATACATAAGTTCATGTGGATTCATTTCAGGAGTTGTAAAGGGACGACAGGAAAACACGCTGTAGCGAGGAATGGAGAAGTCGTCCATGAGAGTTCAATTCCAGGGCAGTGCAGTTTTGGGGATGTGGAGAGTAGTGTGAAAGCTAAAAGTTGAGTCATGCCTTCTGACGAGCAGGTGTTCCCAGAAGTGCTGTGCAGGCCCAACCATTCAAATGTTTCTCATGCCACCACAACCACACAAGTCCAAGAGAGGAAGGTCTCTTTGCTTTGCTTTGCTTTTGCATCTAAGAAAGAGTAGTCATTTGCAAATTGTTTTCCTTTCTTATGTAACTCTTATAACATATACAGCTTGTCCTATATCATACTTGGAATGGGGCAAAACAATTGAAACATGACTGTAGGACTAAGTTCCTCAGCCAATTTACACTAAGCCCTGCTGTAGTTTACAATGAACCCACATTAAAGGAATCAAAATTGAGGGAGTACATGGAAAATAAATTACCGTAAGCAAGCTACTGACTGACATCCCTTTCTTTCATTGACTTATCTAAGGTTTCTTGAGAGTAAGTGCATTCAATATGCATTAAAAAAAAATTACTTTGATACCCTTCCCTAGATTTGTCCTTTAAAGGATAAAAAGCTACTCTGTCAAACTAATCATTTTATTAAAGCATTTTATCAGCTCAAAACCACAAAATCATTTTATTAAAGCATTTTATCAGCTCAAAATCAGTGGGTTCCTAGGAAGAAGAAAATTGCAGGTGCTTGATTTTATAAATTGTATTGGGAAAAAAGTAAAAAGAAAAAGTAAATGTAACTTGTTTTTACCCAAGCTTTTCTCTTTATCTATTTTCTTTGAACAGCACTAACCTTTTTCTTTTTGTTCTCTCTTCCCCAAGTGTATGAAATTTATTTAAATGGAATGGATATTGAAAGGGATGATTTATTTAATACATGGTATTGATATAATTAACTACCAGTAGAAGAAAAATAGTTAGACTTCTACCCAACATTATATGAAAAAATAAACATCAGGTGAAATAAACATTGAAATGTAAGAAAAATAAATTAAATACATACATATTAGAAGGAACTATAGGAGAACACTTATATACCACTTTGGGGTGGAATAAAATGACTCTCAACAAGGTGAAAGACATACTTGTAGATTCCATAAGGGAAATGATTGCCAAATTTGAGCAAACAAGAGCTAATGTGTGGCAAAAATCACCATTCACAGTAGGGAAAATGAAACACTAAGCTGAGAGTGTCATGTGATACATATGCAAGTGTGTGGCACCCAGGATTCAGGGAGTTCTTACAAATTGGTAAATAAATGATGTGCAGTCCAATAGAAAAATGGGCAAAGGATATAAATGTGTATTTCAAAGACTTTCACAAAAATATGCACTTCATTGATAAATGTAAATTGAAATGACCCAACCTTTTGCCCATCAGATTAGCAACAATAGAAAGGGTGCTAACATAAATCTCATGAAGCTATCATGGAAGAAACCCTCCCCTGCATGGCTGGTTGGGAGTATGAATTTCTACAGCTTTTTGGTAATTTTGTAGTACATATGAAAACTTAAATTATACATACTCTTTGGACCAGTCGGTTTTCTTTTTAGAAACACAGGTTCACAATCCCTTATCCAAAACTCTTGAGGCTATTTATGTTTCAGATTTCAGAGGTTTACAGACTATCAGAGATAAAATGGTGCCTATACCATCTATTAAGTAAATCTTCCAGCGGGGTTTGGGACAGCACTTCTTCATAAAGCAAACATATGCATATTTATAAAGAGAACAAATGAATATTCTTATCAGTTTAGGTCAGCTTTTGCCACACATGAATCAATGAAAACTCTTTGAGTTTTCAGAGCCTGTTGGATTTCAGAATTATAGATAAGGCATTGGCACCCCTACATATTGCAAAATAAAATCACTGCTGCATAAATGGATATGCTGAATTATTTCTAACACCATAAAACTGGAAGTACTTCTAATGTCAGTCAGTGGAGGGATGGAATAAATTGCAGTACATTTCTACTCTATATTATGCAGCTGTTAGGAAGAGTAAGTTAGATTTTTATGTACTGACTCAGATAATTAGTTTGTATTAGATGAGAAAAAAGGTTGTAGAGGAAATTGGTGTGGTGGAACCCCACTCAAAAATAGGGAGGGAGGGGAAGCTGGGATGGCTCAGCAGGTTGAGCACTTGCTTTGTACCCCAGGGCTGGAGGATGGAGTCCTGGCCCCGGCCCATGCAGACCCATATGCTGAACTGGGGTGTGCCCACAGTTCATTTCTTGCAAGGGCCCATGTAGGAGCCCTTGGCCCAGTTCCTGCGCTGCACAGCCTCGTACCCATCTGTGGAGTGAAGCTATATATAAAACAAATAACTAATGACGTACAGCTGTGGAGACTGCTCTGGGACCTCCCTCTTCTTTCTGTCTGTCTCTCTGTCAGAAAAAAAAAAAATAGGAAGGTTATCTCCTATTTATGCATATATGTGTTTAATAAGGAGGAAAAGCTTTAGAAGGGTATGTACCAGTGGTCCCCAATGTTTTTGGCATAAGGGACATGGTAGGGATGCTTTCGGGATGATTCATCTGCATTACATTTATTGTACACTTTATTTCTATTATTATTACATTGTAATATATAACAAAATGATTATACAATTCACCGTAGTGCAGAATCAGTGGGAACCCTGAGCTTGGGTTTTGATGAGTCTACAGCCAATTAAGTTATTATGGTCTCTGTGCAGTCAAACCTCTCTGCTAATGTTAATCTGTATTTACAGCCGCTCCCCAGCTCTAGCATCACTGCGTCAGCTCCACCTCAGATCATCAGGCATTAGGTTCTCGTAAGGTACAAGCAACCTAGATCTCTCACATACGCAGTTCATAATAGGGTTCGCGCTTCCAATGAGAATCTAGGAGCTCAGGTAATAATGCAAGTGATGGGGAGCAGCTGTAAAACCAGATTAAGCTTCCCTCACCCACCACTCACCTCCTTCTGTGTGCCCAGGTTCCTAATATTCCACAGACCAGAACCAGTTCATAACCTAGGGGACCACTGGTATATACCACACTCTTTACACTGGTTATCTCAGGAGGAAGGTATTTGGAAGGAAGCTAAAGAGGCGTTTTCTTTATATGCTTCTGAAGTTTGACTTGTTAGAATGGACGTGTGTTATTTTGATAATCAAGTAAAATCAAGTGAAATCAGTCCTTCTCTTAAACGTTAATATAGTGAGTGTTACTGAACACTGTCGGTCTTGCGCACTCCACTAAGGCGCAGCCACTTTGGACCATTACTAGGGATCTTGCTTTTCATAATTAATGGAAAGTAGGGGACTAAGCCCATAGCTAGGCTTACAACTCCAGGAGATTTTTCATTACTTAATACAGAAGCCTAATGATTTCCAAAGTGCATTAGCATGTAACCCACAGGAAAGAAAAAATGAACTGTTACTATGAAACAGAAATCCAGTCATTCAGGGAATCTTTTTCAGTTGACCCACTCTTAGTGAATGATAACTCCAGAAAATAATGTTCTTTTCTGACTCACTGAGTGAAACAAGTATGGTTTCCTCTTGATGAGTGTAACATGTGGCACTGGAACACATTTGGGTTATGTTTTAAAATAGAACTACTTTTACCATACTGTTACTTCATTTTACAGTCAAATTTTACTAAGAAGTTTCTAAAAGGAAAATTACTGAAGATTTAGATGGCTGAGTTCTAAAAAGTTCATTAGTATTACATCTCCAAATAGTCATGCTATTTATTTGGTTTTGTGTCCTAGATATGTACAGGTGTATATATAGTCATTTCTTTAGCTCAGATGCAAAAGGAATTTTCTACATGAATTTTTGAGTGTGGGTAGATTCAGTGGAGAACTTGTGAGACAGAAGAAAATATTATGCATTTCTATGTACCTGACGAAACAAGCCCAGGATAGGGAGGCATATGAGAATTGGCAGCCTTTATTTTTCTTAAGTTTGATACCATAGACCCTTTGCTTCTTCTTTTCTACCCTTGGAAAACATGGACTCCTCTTCATTTTCAAAGGAGCACTTGCTCCCAAGTAGTGTTGGATGCCGGAATGAAATAAGTGCATAGAGCTGTGCTTGATCTGTTTTAAAAACCTATATGTATCTAATAAAAGTAGGGAAATGGGATGCATGAATGGGATACATTTTAACCTTTCAATTTACTATAAGAAATGAAGTACTCTTCCCTTTTGTAGAATTAAATGATTTGCTGGAGGGAGTAGTTTGGAATATTATACCTGGCAATTTAGTGACTAAGGGAAAAATCCATTTAAAGCTATGTGTAGACTATAAAATACATTAGCATGGTAACTGCTGTCTAGATTAAAAGGGAAGCTAGACAAGTGCAGGAACAAAACTAATGATTGCTCTGTTCCCTCAGTAGCAGTTTTAAGGTGTGTGCTACTCCTTCTTTGCTGTTAATTTGTATGGCTATAAAGTTGGAGGAAGAAAGGGAGAGTTTAAGAAGTTTAATAGATAAAACCCCTGGATAGTTTAGCACATGGTTACTGTACTTTTATTTTAAAATGTAAATACAGTTGGAGATGCAAATGAGAGAAATGTCATCAATTTGGCAAGTCAGTGGTCATCTCAAAGTCAACACCCTTTGTAAACAATCACAAATTTTGCTAAATGGCCGTACAGGATATGTAGTTTGAAAGGGACTTCAATGATTTTTGTAAACTCATATACAATAAGAGTTTTCTGTCATTGTAGATGATCAAGTGTGTTTAGTTGATTGTACTTTTCTGTGACACTTGGTATTAAAAAACAGAAGTGTGCTTTGGAACTTTAGGTTAAAATAGACCTGAGTTCTAAAGGCCCACAGTCCCCATTGTCATTTGCTAATGTAATGCTGCACCACATAACTTCATTTTAGGAATTAACTAAGATCACTCTATTAAACTCTGGATAAATCTATGTTAACTTGATTTTATTTTTCTACTCCGAACTCTTACTAGAAAACAAATGGACACGAGTTACATCTCCTTCCTTAAATCGTCTTGGAGTCCTTCTGTTCAGCTGTTGGGTATATGCTGGCATGCTGGGCTGAGCCTGCATGGGTTTGAATGTACATGCACACGGTGTTCAAAGCAGTCATTGTCCTCCATTGCCAGTGGTGCCGCTCTCTACAGGAGGAAATTAGGGTGGAAAAAAGAGTGCTTTTAGACACTATTCCGAGGCCATTCTTTGACCTGTGACTTAGAACTATTAGTAATTGATACCATTTGTATTAAACCCTTCAATAACATGTAATAAAAGAAGAGCAGGAGAGATGAGAAGTACCGGTAATACTGATGTTGAAAGACAGTAGATTCAAGTTGGATGCGATAATTGCACAATTTCACCATCTTTCTGAGCCTGACTGTTCTTGTTGTTTAAATGAAAGAAAATTATTTTAAAAAAACCCTCTGTTCTCACTTTTGATAACATTGAGAAATAAGGAAAATATATTTACTTCAAGTAACTTTCTTTAGCCTTGGTACAGTGTGCACATATTCACGCATAACAGGTGTTTAAAAAACATAACCAGTTTCCTGTACTTTTTAATTTCTAAAACATCAAAAAGAATCATCCTTTGTTATTACTAACCTGACCGCTATAGTTATTACAATTATCATTAAAATAATTTTTATTAATCCAAATTTTGTGATGTTCTGATTCTCCTCTTTTTACCTGCAGTGAATAAGCTATAAATATCTATATCATGAATGAATATAATGTAACTTTAAGGATTTAATTTTAAGGTTTAAGAACTGTGATACCAGTTTAAAATAAAGTTATTTAAAATATTTCATCAAATATATATATTTTCCAAAGCCATCCAGTTTTATTTTAGAACCTGGGTCTGTGCATATTTGATAACTCATCTGGCTCACCTGCTAGTGTGACAAAGCTAGGAGTCTTATTTTCAGGAGACAAAAAGGTTTTCTAGTCTTTTCCTCCATTAGAGTGTGTTGTCACCTTGCTCTCTCCTCTGCATTCTTTTTGAAGGAAGTGGAGAGGAAAGGTCATCCACTCACCATTTTGATCTCTTATCTTTCTCTTAACTTAAAATTGCCTTCAGGTATCTGTTTCACACATTTTAAGACCAGAGGGTAGTAGGTTCTAGGTAGACAGTCCCTTTTATCTCTCTCTGAAAGGGTTTTTGAATAGCCAGATACCTGTAATCTGACTGCTTTCCATATCTATTAAGAAAAAATGGGGCTCTTAAGAAGGCTAAGGGTTAGAGTTTCCAAAACAGATGAGTTTTAGTGTGTTCTGATCCAGAACTTGAGTTCTCAGAAACAATCCAGGCTTTGTTTACTAAATAAGTCTGCTGAACACTGTGTTCTTTTCTGGGGAGAGTTTGTGGGATGGACGGACTGCACAGGGAGGAATATGAGGGATGTAGGGAATGTGGTAAGAAGGTGTGAGAGGAATTTAAGATACTTACAAATCAGAATCAGCCTTAAACTGTACAGATCTAGGACAAGAGTACAAATGGAGACTCCATACTATGTCTAAATACTTAAGTTAAAATCAAGCTAACAAACTTAAATAAAATACAATCTCGCCTTCTACCTTGACAGATACACTTTTATAATGATCTATGTTGAAGAGAAAGAAACTTCCCTCTATCAAGGTTCTTTCAGCTGGTCTAATAATCAAATGGACAGAGAGAGACTAACAAGAGAAGTAACCAAATTTAATTACATAGGTATTTATGGGAACTCCACATACATGAGAGAGTCAGAAACCCCATGTGCGCAAGAGACTCACAGGCAGAAAGGGAAAATCGTTATACCGTATTTTCCGGCGTATAAGACGACCCCCTAATTTTACAGTTAAAACATAGGTTTAGGCCTATATTCGCTGTATAAGACTACCCCCCACTTCCGAGGCTGTAGTCTTATACAGCGAATATAGGCCTAAACCTATGTTTTAACTGTAAAATTAGGGGGTCGTCTTATACGCCCGGTCGTCTTATACGCCAGAAAATATGGTATATGACGTTCTGGACTAGGGCTGAGGCAGGATGATAGCAAGAGCAGGTGTCGAGTATATAGTTTACTCTGCTCTATAGCTAGGTCAAAAGAGGTTTCCAGTAATTTCTTATTGTGGGCAAGGCCTCTAATTCAGTTCATCTAGGCAGTTAAGGAAGGAGCAGAGCAATCCATATACAGTATAGAGAGACATGTCTTGGAGTGACTTGCTCTGAACTGCCACACCTGCAAACATAGATTCCCATTGAAAATCCTCAGATCCCATGGGGTTCTGCACTGAATGTGGCAGCAGGGGGAGAGCTGGCCCAGGGATCCAAATCTCTTCTCTTCCTATCTATAGTTCCATCCTTCATCCTTCAGGGTTGTGGACACTCAGCCTATACTTCCAAGCTCTGTCCTCCTCTAGAGCCTACTATGGGAGGATGGGCCAGGAAAGAAACCTATACAAGCCCTGAAAACAGATTGGGTGTCATTTGCGTAGGAAGTTCCAGGGTTTGCTTACTGTTAGTATATAGAGAGAGCGCTTCTCCAATGGAAATATAATGAGAACCACATATGTAATTTAAAATTTTCTAGTAGTCGTAGTAGAAGTTATAAAAAGCAGGTGAAATTGATTTTAATAACATTTAATTCAGTGTATCAAAATTGTCAGTTCTAAAATAATTATTGAGTTTACCTACTTTTTGTACTAAGTCTTTGAAATCCAATGTGTATTTTATGCTTCAAGAACATCTCAGTTTTGTCTTGTCCCACTTCAGGTGCTCGCTCAGTAGCCATCTGATGCTGGGGGTATCCTATTGGACAGAGCAGATTTAAGGGAGGGGAGCTTAGACTCCTTGTTCTAAAGGGGTCTCTTAGCCCCTAGGACTGAGGACAGCTCTCTTTTCCATAAGGTCTGGTAGTACTTTTGTCTTTGAACTGATGCAAAGAGCAATTGCACTTCTTTATATGTATTTTGAGTTGGTTACCATTTTAAAATACAAAAGATACAGAGTGTAAAAAAAAAATGGATACACATTTTAAGAAAGAAAAAGCGATCGTATTTTTTGCTCCATAATATGCACTCCCCCCCCCCCCCAAGTGGAGGGAAAAGTGTGTGCGTCTTATGGAGCGAATACTGCAAAGAAGAGTGCACGTTGGGGACCTTAATGATGCCGTGGGGAAGCCTGCAGCCAGATCAGAAAGCAGGGACTGCATGGAAGGAGAGCGGGTCCAGGCAGGTCAGGTGCGTCTTATGGAGCGAAAAATATGGTATATTAAAATTGTAATACTCAATATATACCAGTAACAAAAGATGAATTCAAGTCACACTTGATTTCTGCAATTACAAGAGGTGCTCAAAGTGGTGACCATCAGTGTCCAGACACTGCTGATTACGGTGAACTACTACTTGAGCAACACTGACCAAAGTGTCCACTTTTATCACATACCATGCATCTCAAACTTGTCATGAATGCATGCAGTTTTAGGCATGGAGGTTCTATTGCATACTCATGCCTCTATTGTTGTTGTACTTCCACAACGTTCTGAAATTTCAAATACCCCTTCACAATGGTCTTGTGCTCCTCAAAGGACAACCTTCTCAAACAACAACCTTGCTTCCACTGTTACCTTTGACTGTCTTGCCTGTCACATGGTGATGTTAGCATTCATTTGTTTAACTCCATCTTTTGAGCAAACATCATACTACATATTGCTACTGTAATTCAATTCAACTTTGAAAAGTAATACATAGATAATATCTCTTGAAAGGGATATACATTTTTTGGCACCGTTGGTATAAACCTAAAACTAATGCAGGGTACTTGTTAAGAGTTTGCTTTTTTTCTCTTCCATTTAATCTTCTCAACTGTCTTTTACTCATTAATTCACTACTGCTCTACTTTGTTCTCAGGAGTGGTGTGGTCCTAGACAATTTGTTTGCATAGATTAATATATGATGCTTTTCTGTGTATAAAACGCTCCCATATATAAGACGACCCCTACATTTCTAACCCAACATTAAGAACTCAATACACAGGTTACTCCTGTGTGTAAGATGACCCCCAATTTTTGGTCTAAACAATTTTAGACAAAAGTATCGCTCTATACTAGGAAAAATATGGTACCTTTCCCCCACCCCCATTGTTGACACACAACTTTTCCAAAAGCCAGTGCTCCCATTTTCCATCTTAAATAACTACTGGAATTGTAATCCTTCCATTCTCTACTTTCTGAACAGTCTTTGTACTTGTAGACATTAAGACATTCAAACCTGTAGAGACTTTAATAAGAATTCGAGCCAAACTGATGACAGTGCCAGGCAGCAAAGATCTCAAGTGTTCTGTAGAATCAGTTTGCAGTTTTTTATGCTTTGGGAATTAAAGAGGGAATGTAAGGAAGATTACACAGGGGTGGGAGAAAACAAGGATAGTCAACAAGATTATGTGCTTTTTTGAGAGTAGTTATGCTTCCAAGGGATCTGAAAAAGAGGCATTTCAAAGGTATGCACAGAAACAATGGACAAGGCTTGCTTAAGGCAAAGATAAACCTTTTACTAAGGAAGTTATATACCTGGGGCATATGTGACTTACCCACCATGACCTGCCCAGTTAGGAATTTATGATCAGATCACCCTGTGGTGAGGTTACTTTTGGTTAGATTTATTGCAGCACCTATTTTTTTGTCCAGTTCATATACTATATTGTGTTGAATAATGTCTATGGGTTTTTCCTTCCTCAAGGAACTTTTTTTTTTTTAAGTTCAGCTTAATTGCATGCATTGTTTAAAACTGTGACCAGTTATACCAAATGAGGAAACATATTTAGAAAGGATAATCCTTTTTTTGTTCGGACTAGAACAGCATTTTCATCTATTTCAGGATAGAGTTGACAGATATAGATAGGGAGAAAAGCATCCAGTTAAACCTGAATTTCAGAAAAATAACAAAAAATTTTTTTTTTACTGTGATTATGTCCCAAGCAATATTTGGAACATTTTTTTGTTTTTGTTTTTTTTTAAGTTTATTTATTTTATTAATTTTTTGACAGAGAGAGATATACAGAGACAGAGACAGACAGAGAACTGAACTGGGGGAGCTCCCCAGTTCAGCATATGGGTCCGCACGGGCCGGGGCCAGGATTCGATCCTCGGTCCCCGGCGCTGCAAAGTGAGCGCTTAACTCACTGAGCCATCCCGGCTTCCCCATGGAACAATTTTATAATTAAAAAATTATTTGTTTATCTGAAACTCATATTTAACTTGATGTCCAATATTTTATCTACCAACCCTATTTCAAGACTTTTTTACCTTCTCAAAAACTGCAGACCGTAAACAGCTTTTATTTAAAGAAACTCTGTTGATATTTACTGTTAGAAATTTAACTTGAGAAGTAATTTAATGTGTTCATTCATTTAGAAAAATAATAAACCCATTCTTGTTAATATACTTTTTTTTAATGAAAAATAACTTCTAAAACAAGAAAAATAGGAAGAAGAGTGTCTTTGTTTTATGTTTTTACAGACCTTTTAATGTCTGGCTTATTAGAAGGTAGTTGGATTTTCACGTCTGTTCCTGATAGCACACTCAGGTATACTATCATGAAGAAATGTACCATCTAGAAATCTCTACTGGACATTTGGGAGAAAATGAGTGACAAGAGACAAATGACAACTTAGTATATTGTAAGAGGGAAACTCAAGAAATCAGTAACTTAGTTAAGTCCTGCTGTTAATGGGTTTAGTTTAGCTTACAGCTTGAATCACTTTATAGTTTATTTATTTATTTATTTTTAAATTGGTTTTGACAGAGAGAGATAGAGAGAAGGGGGGGGTGCAGAGCAATCTCCATAGTTGTACATCATTAGGTCATTAGTTTTTAATGTAGTTTCACTCCACAGGTGGTCTGCCCAGGGCAGGAACCAGGGATGGGTGGGGCTCCCACATGGGGGGAGTCAACCAGGGTCTCCCATGTGGAATGTCCGCCCCAGGGAGAACCCAACTGGGGGCATGCCCCAGTTCATATAGGCCTGGATTTGATCCTTGGACCCCAGCCTGCAAGACCTGCTGAGCCATCAGGGCATGGTATCCCCTACTTCATAGTTTTTGTTTTCTTTGTTTATGATTCTGCTTTTTTCCCTTTCTTAAGGCTACACATGTCTTGTTAACTCAGTTAATTCATAGTTCTTAGGCATCTGAGTGCCTGAATCCGTGTTCTAAGTCCAAGATAGTATCATGTCAGAAGCAGACCAAGCCCTGGGTGATGATTTCTCAACTGACAGTCCTGAGTCTGCCTGACCAACCCTCACCCATCATCTTTCTTTGTTCTTTCCCAATATGCAAGCCTTTAGAAGCTTTTGGCCTTGAGGATGGGGGAAGGTAGTCTTTGAGACAAGAGTCCACTGCCAGGGAAGCTGGGATGGCTCAGTGGGTTAAGCGCTCACTTTGCAGCCCCGGGGACCGGGGATTGAGTCCCAGCCCCGGCCCGTGCGGACCCATATGCTGAACTGGGGAGTTCCCCCAGTTCAGTTCTCTCTCTCTCTCTCTCTCTCTCTCTCTCTCTCTCTCTCTCTCTCTCTCTCTCTCTCTCTGTCTCTCTCTGTCTCTCAAAATCAATTAAAAAAAAAATTTATTAAGAAAAAAGAGTCCACTGCCTGCCCTGAATGCTGGCATTTTGAACAGACCTATTTTTTCTTTTCACTAACTTTGTCGATTTTTGGAGGCAGCAAGCAGCACCTGAACGCCATAACAGTATTATTATGGAAATATAATAATTTGGGCCTTGGGAGTCTCCTGGAAAACTCTCAGGGACCTATTTCTGGTGTTCCCCAGTAATACTTTGAGAACCCCTCAACTGGGACTAATAGACCCTGTAATTCTAGCTCTTGCTATGCATATTATAGAGAATCTGAATAGACAGTAAACATTACTTGTTTTAAGAGGCCTAGTGAATCAAATTGTAAAATACAAAACACATTAAAAATGATTCTTCAGATTTAGTAGTAATTCTTGTTTTTGTGTTTGTTTGTTTTTAATTTAATAAACTGTTAGGTCTACATTCCACTATTCAAGAAAACAGCAGTTAGAAAAAAAATCAAGGTAATACCTTCAACCTGTTAAATAGGTACAGTGTCAGCTTTTTGTATAGAATAAACTTTATGTAGCTATTTAGAACAATGCTTAATACTTTTTATTATAGAATTCAACAAATAGATTATATGATAGTTTCTTTAAAATGCTGAATGGATTGAATTGGATTTATTTTTAAGATATGTATGTCTGTCCTAGGCATAGTCCATACTGCCTAGTATTTAGGCGTGGGCGGTTTTTAAAATGATTAGTATAATGCAGTAACTCATCTGATTCTCATCTCAAATAGAAAAAATATAGAAGTTGGCAGTGGGCCAACTTAGGAGTACACAGAAAATTTAAAGATGATTTCTTTAAATTGCTTAGACAACTGAGGAAATAAAACAGCAATTAACAAAAATAGAACCAGAGAAAATGCCAGTCTGGGATGAAGATGATTAAGTTCAATTTTGGACAGGAAATGTTGTATGGTAGCTCAGAAGAGAAGAGATTAGTGGGTGATGGGTTAGAGAGGGTTGTTCACAGAACAATAAAACTATTTTCAAGGAAGACAGTGTAGGGAGAAAATTGAAACTGACAAACAACAAATCTGTGAGGAATATTTGCATGTGGAGTGGGGAAGAGGAGGTGAAGGAAAAAGAAGGAAATAGGAGAAAAGATTTGGAGAGAGCTAGAAAGAGACAAATTGAGGAAAATGTCATTATAATGAAGTGAGAAGATCATTTCAAGGGCGTGTGGTTAGCAGTATCAAGTGTTGCCTTGAGATCGAGGAATGTAATTGGTTCTTAAATTTGGAACTACAAAAATTGGTTGCCTTACAGAGATTGTAATTTGTTTATTATATCAGGTTTGGAGTTGAGAGAAGTGAAGCAGAAAAGTTTTTGACTTGCCTGGGATAACCCAGAAATTCAGAAGAGCTGGATCTGCCTGTTCTTTTCCTACCTTTCTGTTATCATTTACACACACGTGACTTAAGCTGGCTGAGGACAAGCTAAAAACCTTATTCCAGAAGAAGTCACCTCCTCCAATGTACAACTTTATTTTAGAGTGATGTTTGTTTTTTAAGTATAATGTGTGTATATTAGGGAAAGCATTGGGCTTTGAATCCCAAGATGTGCATTTCAGCTCTGTGGCTTGCTTAACCTCTGAGAGCTCAAGTTTCCTCCTCAGCTGAATTAGAGTTGGGCTGGATTATCTCTAAGGTTGTGCTAAAATTGTGTGATGTTGTGCATCTATGACATTTGCCTTTTCTTTGTTTTGTTTTATTGTAATAGGTTCACCAAGTTGAAGAGTCTTAACCTTTCCAATAATCATTTAGGGGACTTTCCATTAGCCGTCTGCAATATTCCAACCCTGACTGAGCTGAATGTGTCCTGCAACGCCCTTCGAGCAGTCCCGGCAGCCGCTGGAGTTATGCACAAGTGCGTTCGTTGACCCCACTGCGGCGTGTCCCCTCAGAAACCCCCAGGGCGCCAAGCAGGCATATGAGATTCGTTAACTTGTTATGTTGGTCATGTAATTCTTGGCCCCAAATTAAGGCTTTTTTGTAGAGTTTTATTTGTTAGCTTTTATGCTCCTTAGAATCTTGTAAAAAAATGAAAATATCCTTGTTTAGAACTGAAGGTGACTACAGATAAGTGTGTCTAAACATGGGAAGAGGGTTTACTTTCTCATTTTCTGAGTTATGTTGAATTCTAAGACTTAGCAGTTAATTTTTCAAACTAACAATGAAGATAGGTATTTGGGTTGATTTCTTCTATGGCATTCATACGGCAATTAGCTCATGTTCCCAGTTATGCCTATCTAAGGTGGTGAAATTGGTTATAACTTCTGTTTTCAATAAAAAACTAACGTGTTTATCACTGATCTTTTCTCTCTGGAGTGTTATAGCCTCAGATCCCTACCCTTATTGCATTCAGCAAATGATAGTACATTTTCCTTTTCTAGTAATCTGATCTAAATTTATAGAACTTGTGTGTTGATAATAAAGATGTAAAATTTACACATCCTGTTTATAATTCTTATGTTTTCTTTAATAGCTTACAGACATTTTTGTTGGATGGAAACTTTCTCCAGACCCTTCCTGCCGAGTTGGAGAACATGCATCAGCTTAGTTATCTCGGTCTTTCTTTCAATGAATTCACTGACATTCCAGAGGTATTGGAGAAGTTGACTGCTGTGGATAAACTTTGCATGTCTGGAAACTGTATGGAGACCCTTAGACTACAGGCTTTACGAAAAATGCCTCACATTAAACATGTGGATCTGAGGTAACCATTTTTAAGAAATATATCCCATTTGAGTGATTCACTTATGTTTTGGGGTTAGTTTGTAGCCCTACCAGGGCAAGCAGGCTGTATAGTTGCAATTCAGGCCCATTTTTATATTTTTGCCTAGAGGGAAGAATAATGATTAATAGTAAGATTTGATCATACCTGATACTTGCTTTAAATTTTTTCTCACTGACTAATGACCATATGTCTTGAAGGTCTTACTAGGTTTGTAAGTTTGAACCCAGTTTACTTTGCTTGAGTATATGGGGACCATTGAGTCAGAGAGAGCTATTTATGATGAATGAAAACTGTTATCATTGAGAGCAAAGCATGTTTTTTTCTCTTTTAGTCTTTCTTTTCTGTGGCTTGAAGCTTTTGACATCATTGAACATCTCTCCTTTCTTAATTTTTTTTTCCTTCCCTGATTTCCCTAACTTAATGTTCTCATTTAATTAAATTTATGTACTTGGGCAAGTTATTTGTTTTAATTTTCTCTGTCTCCATGCAAATGGCTCTGCCCTTAGTTCACTGCCCTTCACAAAGATATAAAACTTACAAACTCTTGTTAAGATCAGGTTTGGCTGGAACCTCCACTTTCAGTCCTTACAAGAGCAAGAAACCTGCAGTTAGAATCCTGGCCACACTGAAGTCTGACTGGAAACCACTCACACAGTCCCTGCTACTTCAGAGAAGCTCAGTGATCATCCTTAGAAAATACGGTTCAGTCTTAGCTTCTAATGCAGAACAAGCCAGTACACAAGAAGTAGCTATTCTAAATCTCTCTTTTTAAAGGAAAATCAAGGGCCTGTCATGAACTTGTGTTCCTGCAAAGAAGCGTATAGGACTTAATACTAACTTGCCCAATTTGATACTTTTTCAACCAAACTAACTCCCCCATTAGCCAGCGGTTGATGACCACATAGTGCCATATTAAATCTTGGTGAGATATTAATATCTCAGTACACCTGTGTTCTCATCTCTACATTACAGAGTTTGGATGGGTATTGAGTTATAAACCTCATACTTGTCAGATAATAATGCCAGTATAATCACAATACAAGAAAGTGTGATTGTATTGCTATTATTACCTGACTGAAGATGCTTTTCTATGCGTAGAACCTGCTCAGCTGTCATTCTTGGCATCTTACACCTCTCTGTTTGTCAAAGGCCGTTCTCTCCTTGCTTTACTACTCGTTTTCCTCTCTGTTCATAATGCAAATCCTCACTCAGACCCATTGAGTTTCCTCAGTATAAAGTAGCATCATCTATTGCTCCATTCATGTGGACTGATAAAGGATGGGTTTATTCATTCCTTCCCACAAATAGTTACTTGGCTTAACCCTTTCTCAGACTAAAGGGAAAGTGATAGCATTTTATAGACCTAGAATTCTTAATTCAGGGAGTGAATTCGATTTAGCAGACCTCCATGTTTAAGACCTTATGCCCTTTTTATTCAGCCACCCAGGGGTCTAACAATGGTCCTGTTGACCTCAGCTGACAAGCACGAGAGGACTTCTGAGTTCCTTGGTACATAAAACATCATTTTTCTTGATCTGAATTAGCTTACAAATAAGATCATTCTAATATGTCCTATTAAGAGCTTTATAAATTCTTCAGATTTCTGGGTCTAATTGGGTCTTCCCAGATGCGATCAGTTACAGGATATTTAAATACCAGACTAGACTTTGGGCACTCACTCTAGGCCACTGAGCTGAGGAGGGGTAAGTCTGGTCAGATTTGCTTATAATTCTGCCTTAATATTTTAAGTTGAAGCTAGCGGAAATGATTTAAGGAAAGGTTCCACTTAGTTTCTGTAAGCAAAGGGCTAATTCTGTTGATTCGGTTTTTTATTCGTTCAGATGGGAATGTTATACCCAATTAAAAGTGATCAGTTTTCTTTGAATTTTGTTCTTTTTCTTATATTGGTGTTCTTTGAGTCTGATATTATAGGGAATCATTACTAATTTCTCCTCCTCTTCTCTGTCCATAATGTGGGTGTTACCCACATCTCTCCTTACTCACTTCCTCTCTATTTTCTGCCTGGTGGGGGCCTGTACTCCCAGGGCATCATCATTCACCTTTCATCTCCATGTTTATTATTTCCCAATCTTTCTCCAACCCTCGTTTCTATTCTTGGAACCAGTTCCACTTTAGCTGCCAGCTGCATAATTTCACCTTGGTTTCCTCTGTTGATACACTTAACCAAACACATGTGAAACAGAGTTCCGTTTCTTTTCTTTATTGAACCAGTTTCCCCCCCACCCCCACCCTCACCCCGGATTCCCATTTTTGCTGATATCAACAGCACTTCATTGGTTATCCAGACACAAAATGATTTTTTACTCTATTTCTAGTTTTTTGCCAGATTCTATCAGTTCTTTCACTAGTTTCTTGCTTTGTCCCTTTCTTTTCCTTCTCACTGCTACTGATGTCTCTTGGCAGAGCCATCTGCTGCCATTGTGCAGCCTCTCAAGCAAGCACAGTCTTGCTCAGAGCCTTCAATTCTCTGGTTTGAGGCATTTAAGCTCTCATATCTGGTTTCCACCCACTAGCCTGTGAGTCCCTTGAGGATGAGGCTCTGGCTCAGAGCTGCGCAAAGTGTGGAGCTCTGACCTGTGGCGGCAAGCTAAGTATTTGATACTTTTCCACAATGAGATATGTATAGAAATTGAGTGATTTGACATTGCCACAATATCCAAGTAGGCTCATCTAAGTAGGCTCATCTCATTGTACAGGGCATAGATTAGTCTCAGTGTTGGTGCACTCACATAGTGAGCCACTTGTGGTGTGAGTTGTGTGCTAGACATGTACACTATGACTACACAACAGTGTGTGATGGATTAGAAGTTCAGAAGATAGGTCCTATACCATAGATAACTTGAGCAGCATTGTTCTTAAGCCTTGAGCCCCCAGTGTTAGCTCTTAGTAGGTATGTGCAGTACTTGGTATACAGTGTAGCCATAGTCTGACTCCTCTCACATACGAGGACCCCGCACTGTGTGGGACTCCTGCTCTCATGCATGAAGCTCACTCACCCTGTGTTCCTGTCCGTCCGGAGTCCATGTTGCTGCCTCCTCATGGATGGCTGTCTGCTCTCGTCGACATCTGTTCAGTTCTGCCTACCCTGGGGAGTCAGATGAGATGTCTCCTTCCATTGCATGTTTTTGACCAGTGTTTCTACTTTATACATCATTTACGGCAATTGTCACACACTTGTAGTCTTTCCACTTTCTATATGAAACCGTATGTGATTTCTTCACTAAATTACAAAATCTATTGACAAATACCTTGTTGTATTCATGTTTTGTCATTAATGCCATAGGTCATCATCACCATCACCATCACCACCATAGCCTTTCACTGTTTGCAAAGTAATGCTCAGGAAATATTTATGAAGCAGATAAAATGTCTGTGTTAACTGAGGGGATTATTGGAAGGACATTTTAATCATATTTTGCCTCTTTAAAAGTGCATTCTTTATAAATAATTACATTATTATATGAGCCTAAAAACTTTTGATATTTGAATCCTGATAAAACTTGGCAACTTAAATTGAACAGTGGGAATGTTAACTTCCTTTTTATTATAGTTTTTCTTTAGTCTTTTCAGTAAGCCAATCGTTAAGTTATTTTAGTGTGAATACAATGAAATTATGAGGGGATACTATTTCAAATGAAGGTGTTAATGCCACATTATGAGGCAATATAAAGTGTAGATTAGGGAAAACATGGGACATTTTTTCAGTTGCTGCAGGGTGTTATAAACAAAATGAGATTTGTTTTTACTTCTTATTCTGCCTACATATTCTAGAATCTAGTGAACATTTGGAAATAGGCAAATTGCTGGGTTGAGGCCAGTTTTTTTAATCTTAGAACCTGGAATGAAAAAGAAAGAGCCAAAAAAAATTTTGTTGGGGACATTTGAAGAGGCCATATGCTGTGCTTGCAGGCTGACGAATCCTAGCTCTTCGCTGTCAATCACCCTTGTGTTTCAATGGCTTTATGATACAGCTATTAATAATTCAGTTAGTTACCATCTTTTTTATTTTCATTTTTTTAGTTTTCCAAGGGCAGAAATTCATTACAGAGAATCTTTGGGTTTTTGTAAGCTACAGGCTTCATATTAATGCTCTCTGACCAAGTGCATGATCTCAGCATTTTGTTGGCTTTGTAATGAGAAGTAAAGAGTTCTTATTTGCAAAGAATTTGGGCATAGCCTGGTTAACTAGGAATTGAGATTTTCATCTGTTTTTATCTCCTTTGATGCTCAATGTGCCTTATATTGGTTTTCTAGTCCTCGTTGCTACTGATCTTCTTGACAACTCATCCACAACAACTGTGGTCCATTAGCTAACTAGTTCTCATGGCTGAGGTTCTGCCAGTTTTTCCATGCCTTCCTCTATCCTAGACTTGTCCTCCATTGTTTTCCTTTATTTTATAATTTTCTCAGTGAAGCCTAGATGCCAAATTCCAGTATTCTCTGCACTCACTCTTTTTAAGCAATATTTTAAATATGGACATAGCTTTGGTAACAAATACAGACATGGTTTTGGTAACCCATCCTTGATCCTGAGCCAGTTGAAAATCCAGATATTTGCATTCCCATCTCTGGTGCCTGTGTGGCTCCCATTCATTTTTTTTTTTTCCTCCAAGTTCACCCTTTAGTTTTGTTACATGGTTGCTCATCTACAAGCTCACTCATCTCCCTCCTTTCTTAAATATTCAATGCTGTCGTAATGTGCTTAATGGGCTGTTCGAGTTTTGTTTTTTGTGTTCTTTGAACCAAAATCTTTGGAAATAAATGGATAAGTAAAGTTTTTTAAATGAATTAAGGTAATATCAATATGCATGCTTCTCCTCCAGCTTTATGGGTCTAAATTGTGTTTCAGAATATTTTGCCAAGGTTAAGACTTCATGGAGTTGTAGCTAAAAATAGCCAGAGAATCTGGTCAATTAAGGAAGGCCCAATGCTGAGATAAAGAAATCATGAAGGACTATAATATAGAGAGACTTGAGTCCCTTCTTCCCTCACCATATTAAGGTGTAGCTATTTATTTATAGCATGCAGTTAATTACAGTCTCTATGTGTATCATTTTTGTCTCAAGACTAAATGTAATTAGGAGGATAATAGCAGATGAAGTGGACTTTGTCCAGCATGTCACTCAGCTCGACCTGCGCGACAATAAGCTTGGTGATCTGGATGCTATGATTTTCAACAACATTGAAGTGTTACACTGTGAAAGGAATCAACTGGTGACACTAAACATCTGTGGCTATTTCCTAAAAGCACTCTATGCCTCTTCTAATGGTACGTAACATAGACCACATCAAAGTTTCTCAGCTGGTTCCAAGAATGTCCTCAGTGCCATCATCTTGACCCTGCTTTGATTTTTTTTCCTCGTTCAGTAAAATAAGTGTTAAATTTGGCCAAAATAAAAGTCATAAAAGAAAAATGCTGGTTTGGTATTTAAAAGAGTCAAAAAGGAAGATTGTTTAGTTCCTAACTTGTTTTTCTCATATTGTCATATTTAGACAAGGTATTCCAACTTTGATTTGGCTCCTCTGCTTGAAAGGGAGCGGGGCGTAGGGGCTGGATGAACTATTTCTTGGGCTACCTCATAGCAGTAAATCTGGAACCTTGATTTAGTATTGGAGAGTGAAAGTGGAAGGAAGGTCCATTCCATTCAGGGTCTCAGATTTCATGCTCCACTAACAAAGGGACTCACCTTAAGTACCTAAATTATACACCTACAGGGATACAGAGCAAGAGTCTTACTCCTTAATTAGATCGCTTCCTTATAATTTGGAAATTATGGCAGTTCTGATAAAGAAAAAGTTATATGGGCATATGTTTGTTAATGTGAAGATTTAAGTTCCTGTTATATCATGAATGAAAACAACTGTTTGAACAAATGTTTATGCTTAGTATAGTTCCAAGGTTTTTTTTTTTAATGAGTTTACTGTCATCTGACTGGAGAAGCAAGCCACACCTCACACAGCTACAGATCACTGAAGGGTTATAGTATCTGGATAGCCAGGAGGCATGAAGTCAGTGCTGAAGAGGACAGAATCTGACAGTGGTTTGCTTGACAGATGGGAGAGTGGTAAGAGAAGTTAGGGGTACTTGGCTTGGAGTCTTGGTAAAGCTTTGGAGCTAGTACAGTAAGCTGTAGAGAACAAGTGGAAGCTCTTAAGCAGAGGAGGCATGTGATGGTACTGATGCTGTCAGACTTAACGTGAAAGAGTGTGCAGAGTGCCTTAGTAGAAGAGTAGAATAACTCACTCTGTTACTCCAGCTTATTGTAATGGTCCTCACATGCGCTAATAGGGATTTGCAGTCACCACTGCAGATGTTGACCCAAGACTCAGATCTGGTACCTGAAACCAGGGAAGTAAGGTAACTGGAGAAGAGAAGAGAGCTGGTACCAAAAGTAGACTTACAAAACCCTCACAGGTAGCTGGTGCCAGAGTGGGCAACCAGATAGGAGCTGACCCTGTGATTACTTGGTACGTATTTAGAGAAGCAGAAGGACATTTGGACACTACTCTGTCCCAGAAACAAAGCCCTAGGTAGACAGGGGTGTCACATTTCCTATAGTTTTGAGGAAGAGTTCTGAGATTTGAGTAGAGGAAGTCATTTGTGACCCTCAGAAGTGCTGTTTCAGTAGAGTAAAAAAGGTAAAAGCCAGGATGCATTTGGTTTTATGAAAGGAACGCTGATTTTGTTTTTTTTAAACCTGTATTTATGGTTAATCTTCTATATAAAGTTTAGTATGCCTAACAAGAGAAGAGCCACAGTAAGTAGATGGGGAAGAGGTAGCAAAGTGGAATGAGTGATTTATTTCAATCTCTGAAAAAAAACCTTGTGATTAAATTAGAAGTTCTCTGTCCTTTCTAGTATTTTCAAAGTAAAACAAATGGATGTATTGTACTCCCTAACCTAAACAAACAATGGAGAATAAAGCACAGAGAACACTGTTCTACATACAAAAAAAATCTCTGTGTCACTTGCATGGTAATGCTTTTATGTTTTTTTTTTTCACCTCCTAGAACTTGTTCAACTTGATGTTTACCCAGTTCCCAATTATCTGTCCTACATGGATGTTTCAAGGTAAGAAACCAAGCCCTAGAGCACTCTAGACATTTCTTGGAGATTCCTTAGATAATTCTTTCTGAGCATGTGCACATGAACCTTTTATATATTCTGGAGGTTAATATAATTATACAAATTAAAGTCAAGTGTTTTTACTTATCCTCTGAAATTGTACATAAAAGGGTGTCTCAAAATTCACGCAAGAAGTAATTTTGTGCGAAAATTACGAACTGTAGCTGCCAAACCTTCATTATTTTTAAAATATTGCTCAACAATGAAAATGCGTTGTTCTTTTGTGTAGCGCTCCATTTTTAATAACCCTGAACTGTCAGCTGTCACGCTGTCTTTTTTTTCTGTTGGCAACACTTTACCGCACAAATGACGCAAAACTCAAATCTTGCGTGAATTTTGGGACACTCTTTAGATGTCTGTCAGTTAGAATACTATATTTGTACACTGTAGTTCCAACCAGAAGACTCAAGGTGTCATGTTCACATGATCACCAATTTGAACACGAGGTTTGACCTTGAAAGATTAGCGATTGAGTGTCAGGCTGGAAGTTTCAGTAATTCTTTAATTAACCACATCTTCATGTCTTTACCTGAAATGACATTGATTTCAATAGAATATATTGTGCTGTATTTCTTTGATCTTTTACCCCCTTCCTCTTTGTTATTTTATACATCTCCTTGCTAAGAACCCTCAGAAAGAAGCCAGTACGCCTCCCAAAGTAGGATTTCCATACAGCCCACTCAGTTTTCTCAGCTTATTTGTGAATGGACTGACTACCTCACCTTTTATACAAATTCACTACTGTAGTGTGTCATATTTACCCCAGTTCCCAAAAATATAATGCTAGACATTTTCCTAAAGGCCAGAAGTGTATATTTATACTAATTAAACTTAATAATCTTAACACACTAAAATTGAAAACTCACTGTTAACTTAATTCCAAATGAAATACCCCAAATTTTCTGAACAACCACAGTACTTAGGAGTATGTGGCCCTCTCACAGTGAAACTGTTAACCCATTTCGTTGTGTAAAATCATGTGCTAATAATATTCTCAATTATAATTATAAGATGAATCAGAATTTATTGTGAGAATTGTTAAATTACAGTTTTATTAGAAATTTGTAATCATAAAATACTTTCTGGGTAGTGTGCCATGCATTTCCTACTAACATTCATGTCAGATAGTTTAATGTACTTGAAGTCAGATATTACCTGAGTAAGTTCATATTTCCCCCTATCAACCTTGAATGTTATCTTTACTCTAAATAAGAACAATCCTGGAGTGGGGTTTGCATACATGGGTTTATATAAATATCTTGAAAATATTTATTTTGGAGAGTTGTCCTTAAAGTGATTCTACTTTCCCTTTATTATAGGGTGTGATTGGCAAATGGTTCCCATTGAAACCCCTAAGTGAGACTGAACTGGAAATTCTTATGTCATGTTCATTCCTGAGTTCTGTCCCTTTAATACTATTCACTTTTCTTTTGTAACTTAGGTCAGACTCTTCACTGTAACTTGCTCCACCTAGTTCACCTCCCAAGCTATAGGGTTCTGTCTTAGAAAGCCTCTGCTTCCCCTCACATAGCTCTGGTTTGCCCTCCTCCTTTCATGCGAGTGTTTATGTTATCTGAAGGACCTGAGCTGTCATATATCATAGTGTTTACTAGGTTCTTAGAGTTCCTCCAGTTCAAACTTCCACACTTAATAAGAGGTTTATTGCTATATTGAGATTGCTGATATGAGGGATACTTTCCCTTTCCTATCTTAATGAGATGTGTTAGGGGTTAACTACTGTAACATAAAATCATTAAGTGTATCAATCTTTAGGGCTTCAAAACCAGAACTGTATGTTCTTATATAAGCATAAACCCTAACCAGAAAATAATGCCTTCTTTTTTGTATTTTAATTGAAAAGATGATGTAATATCAAAATTAAAGAACATGATTTTTAAGTCAGATGTAATGCCACTACTCTACTATCACAACTATTTCCACTTTTGCTTTAATATAATCCTTGTCCCAAACATCACATTTTTACAGAATTGTTCATCTGTTTTTAAAGAATTCTAGTCACAATATACATACCATTTAGATTCTTTGTGCTTAGTCGTTTCACATATTTAAAGAAGAAGGTAAAAGGCTAACTAACCACTTAAATGATTAGGGAGACATTCAAAAATAGTAAATTTGTCTTAAGAAGTGGTCAATTCATTTAATAATTAAAGTCCCAATTAGTTCAGTTCACTTGTTTATGGTAATTATTATAACCATCTGGTGCCTAAGTAAATGTTTTCAAATAATTAACTCTAGTCTTAAGGGTCAGTGTACCTTTTTGTTGCTGCCATTTCTTTCCATTTAACTGTGGCTGTGCTTTCATGATACCTGCTGTAGTTGAGAAATATTTTAATGTTCAGGGTAAAACTATAAATTGGAAAACAGAACTATGTTATGCCATTTGATGGTTTGAATTATTTGGAAGTGTGTGTGTGTTTGTGTTTCTAATATAAGACCTGTCCTTAAACTTGTAGAAGTCTATAGATTTTTTAGGATAGCAATTCTGGGAGCCAGATCTCTTTTTAGACTTTAGAGGTGATGTAACTGTTCTTTCTTACTGTTTGTTTATTTATTTCTTATCACAATTCATCTTGCTTCTAGATAAAGTGAATACACAGAATCCTTTTGATTTATACTTGTCCTTTAGTATTTCATTTGAAATTTTATTTATTAAATGTAATTATTTTTACTTTCAAACTGTATTTTAGGCCAAATTCCACTCAAAGAAAAAAATCGTATGTTCTTATTTTTAGGAACCGCTTAGAAAATGTGCCTGAATGGGTATGTGAAAGCCGAAAGCTAGAAGTTTTGGATATTGGCCATAATCAAATATGTGAACTTCCTACACGGTAAGTATTAGAAATCAAGTTAAAGCATCTCAAATTAGATAAGCAATTTAAAAATTTGCTGATTCAGTGTTCCACTTGGTGTTATAAATCTGACTATTAGATCATTCAACCTGGAAAGAGCAAACTGGATTCTTTTTTTCTTGGTGTGAAACTTGAAATAGAAAGGAAGGTCCAAGAAATTTTCTTTCCAACTTTTTTGTCTTAACGTGTGTTATTATTTTTATTTCATAATTTTCATTTTAATGGCAAGATTTCTAAAACAGCCATGTGATGATGTCTAATATCCATAGATACAGACATCTTCAGGTCAACTAATTGTGTCACAAGTATCATTGGACTGTTAATGACTAGCCATACCGTTAGTAACCAGAAGAGCTGCTGTCCTGTAGAACTTTCTGTGATGATTGAAATATTCCTTATCTGTGCTGCTGTCCAATATGGTAGCTACTAGCCACATGTAACTCCTGAACACTTGCAATGTGTCCAGTGAGACTGAGGAGCTGAATTTTAAATTTCATTTAATTTTAATTAGTGTAGGTTTAAATAGCCTTTTGTTACTTAGTGGCTGTCACAACTCAGGTCTAGCAATCTGCACCAATCTAGGCCAATCATTGAACAAAGGAAGTCAGTTGTTTCTAACTCTGTATAGTCAAAAATATCAGTAAAAATATTGTAGACATTTGTCAGTATTTTGGAGTGAAGTTTTACTTTAGGTGCATGATCTTTAAAGATATATAATGGCTATTCCTCTGTTTTCTTATAAAGAACAAGAATCAAGAAATATAAATGCTTGGTAAGCCTAGTAAGTGTGTTCAGCTGTTTAATATGGTAGCCACTAGAGCAGGGGTGGCGAACCTTTTGGCAATTGAGTGCCAAAGTTTATGAAATAAGAGTATACTCACTTGATTCGCATGCCAACCCATCAAGTGAGATAGAGGTATCAATTATTTTTATGTCTATAAGAGCATAAACAATAATTTTTTTAATGGTATTCACAGCTCCACGTGCCAAAATAATTGCTCTGCGTGCCACCTTGGGCACGCGTGCCATAGGTTCGCCACCCCCGCACTAGAGCATCTCCTGAGCATTTGAAATGTGACTAGTCCCAATTGAGAAGTGCTGATGTATGAAGTTCTACACTGGATGCAGAATATCTCAATAGTATTGTATATTAATTACATTAAAATAATATTTTGGATGTGTTGGGCCAAATAGAAAGTACAATAAGAATTAAGTTACCTGCTTATTTTCACTTTTAATATTAAATTACATATGTGGCTTGTGTTACATTTCTGTTGGATAGCACTGTGCTAGAATATACGTAGCTCTCATAAAGGAAATCTGAGTTACATTTTATTCCCTGGAAAGCCCAATTAATTTTACTGTTTTAGCCATACGTTATAGCCATAAATTCAGTCCATTTGGAAATGCTTTCTGTTTTAAACGTTTTGTTGACTGAACATTTAGGTGACTCAGTGTAACCTTTCACCAAGAGAAGGGTTTTGTGCTGTGCCCTGTGGACAGCATTCTGGGGGGTGGGGGAGGGGACTATTTTAGAAGACAAACAGTGAAAATGAAAGCAGGCTGCTACTATTAGAATAAAAAATAATTTGTGGAAAAAAAATCTTTTAGTATTTTTCTTGTTCTCTTCCCCCACTCCCAGCTCCCCAATCCAAACAGATGTCGCATATTGGGATCTAAGGCTTCTGTTTCACTGTAGGCTACAACAAAGATCTTACATGCATAAACCAACAGCTAAATAAATACAAGATAACTGATATTTTATCCAATTTTCCCCTGAAGTTAATCTTTGATTTGCTCTGTGTTAGTATAGGCCTTGTGGGGGGTAGGGGTGGGGGGTGGGGGTCTAAACAAATGGCTTATTCAAAGCAAATCCCAAATGCTCTATTGTCAGGGAATTTAAACAGTGTTTGATTTTGTGTGTTGGTGTTTTTAACCCATGGGACAAAAACAATATGTATTTTCTCATTTATTGTAGAATTTTGTTACAAATTTTGTATCAGCCTTGTCATTGATCTAATATTTCAGACAGGACAAAATGATTCATTAGAAATAGATTTAATATTTAAGCCTTATTTGACTAAGTGATGTGTGTGAAGGGTTTGACAAAATAGAAATTAATGATTAGAAGTAGAAATGTATTAAAAAGAAAGGAAGGTATTTTAGTGCTTAGTATCCAAAAGAATTGAACTAAATCCAACAATTAGCATTTAATACTAATCCTGTAGTTATCAAATCCACATTTTTATTTGGAAAAAAAGAAAAAGGTTCTGTCACCTGTCAGTTATCCACCTGCAGTGTGTGTGTGTATGCAAATAATAAATACAGTAACTCCATCCTAAATTGTACTCCAGGCCTAACAAGGCAGTAAAATTGGTGAAACAAATCCTAAATTATTGAGTTGAAGTGACCATTAACTGCCCCCTGTGTTATCTGTGACTGAGTGATAGTCCTGGATAACCCGTCTTGTCACATTGGCATCTAAACCTGCCAGGTCAGACATGTTAGATATTAATGATGGCCCATGGTGCCACAACACTGAAACAGGTTCTAGCATCTTCATGAGCAAAGAAACTAGTTTGGGCATTTAAACTGAATAAAGTTACAGCTGTAATGTAGTGATTTTAACAGCTTTATAGGTCAGTGAGTGAGGTCAGTCAGAATGGTGAAAAACGAGGTGGGTAAGGAAGCCTCATTCTTTGACAGCAGTGTATTAATGAATTCTCATTCCAAAGTGAACCTCACTTTCCCACAGGCCCCAGATTTTTGTGTTTGAACTCAGGTCTGTTTTATTCACTGTAACTGTTGAAGTCCCAGGTGGTCCATAAGCCAATTTACATTAGATTAACAAGGAGTCATCACTTGTTGCAGTTTTGATACCCATAGGAGAAACACAGCCAACCTTCCAAAGAGCTCTTTAAGGCTCAGAAGAAAACAGTGGATTGAGTGCGCTCTGTTCTTTTTAGGAGGGCGTCTCTACTTTGGTCTAGCATTAAACCAAAGAGAAAACAAATACACAGACTTAGGGAAGTGAGGAAAAGGAGGAATAATAATGATTGTGAAATGTAGCTGAGGAGCAATTTAACATTCTCTGGGTTGGCATCTTTAAAAGATTAATTGTCCAGGGGTCTCCAAACTATGGCCCGTGGGCCGCATCCAGCCCACGAGGTCCTCTCGTCCCGCCCGTGGAGACCTTTTTATCTGAATAAAATAATATTAAATAAATAATTAAAAACAACATCTATGTTTTGATTCTTTTTTATTTGGACCTCGAGTGTGTAGTCGGTCCCCGAACTGCTGTTTGATAGTTAATGCGGCCCGCGGGCTGAAAAGTTTGGGAGACCCCTGGATAGACGAATCCTCTATTTAATGTTGATCCTGTAAGTAAATCTGTTGTGGATAAAACATCCCATGTTTGGGGCCAATATAAGAGAGAAGCCTTTTAAAGCCTGCCTTGTGAACCTAACAAGATTAGACTGCTCTCTTCGGTATCTTCTATGAAAATTGTTTCTTTCACCAAGTAGAGCTTTTTAGTAAAATATTCCTTTTTTTAAGTTTTTCCTACCCTCTCTGTTGTTGTTTTTTAAGTATGGAAAATATTGAAATATGAACAGCTCCAAGTTTGAGCTTCTGTTAAAATGAATTTGCAGTTGCTCTGAATGAATTTATGTTTTTTGGAGAGAAAATTCTAAGTAGTTTCCTACTTGTATTCATTTTTAAATCTTTATCCCAAATTAGCTCTAAGTGAGTTTCATTCTGTCTTGGCCCCTGTTGCGCAGCTTATTTTGTAACAGCAGTCTCCGGAAGCTGCTGGCGGGCCACAACCAGCTGACGCGGCTCCCTGAAAGGCTGGAGAGGACCTCCGTGGAGGTCTTGGACGTGCAACACAACCAGCTGCTGGAGCTCCCAGCGAACCTGCTGATGAAGGCCGACAGGTACGCTGGCTTGTTCGTTCTGGTTACTCATCGGAGTTGTAAAATGCCCCTCGTTAGCGTTCTTGTCTCACATGATCAGAGACCCTCTTTGGGGACCTTCTGATTGTCTGTCTGAAATTTGTGAAGAAAACTGTTTGCCAGCCACTTCTCTGACCATTTTGTAAGAGACAGGAATGTCCCGTAGTCTTCATTAATTTCGCTGCTTTCTGTAGAGAAGTGGGTTGAGCTGTACAAGAGTGAGAAGTTTGCTGCCTGTTCAAAACGTGTGCAGGCTGCTCCAGGCTCACCTTAGTTCCTGCTTTCACATGTTTGTGACTTTAGGTGGCAGAGTTTCCTAAAGTTTACTTAATAGTTCTCTAGGTTTTGTTTTTGTTTTAACCAGTTATTCTTATCTTTACCATAGTATTCTCTTTGCATTTAAATTTATTTTCCTTTGAACAGAATTTTTCTGAATAACTAGTTTCACTAAGTATTTAAAGAACTTGTTTTGATTTGAGAGGGAGGTTAATTTAAACATTAAGTGAAATCTGTTTTCTGTGAAAAGTTGCCACATGCAGAACTTTCTTTAAAGAAAGCATTAAGTAACTGAGTGTCAACTTTGGAACATCTTACTGGCTTCAGAGCCCTTGTGCATTAAACTAAAATGCTTCATAGCCTGGTGACCTGAGTCATTTTGACCTCTGCTAATGTTTTGTAGTAAGTGACCTTAGCTTTAGAGACAATGTGAAAGACCTAACTTTTAGTGTACCGCATGATAAAGACAAAAAAGAGAAGTTTAGTTTTGTTCTTTCCTCGGAGAAGGAAATAATGATGGATCTTTTCGACTTTAAAGTAAATTGGAAGTATGTTTCAGCATCTGTGATTGCAGCAGCGATTGTGGGTGAAATAGCAGTCTACAAATTCTGGCTCTCCTCAACTGGATCCCCAGCCATGCTTTCCATGCTCCCTGCGCTCACTCCTATTATAATACTCATCACACACTATATTCTTATTTCTAATTTACTTGTCTGTCCCCACTGTTAAAGTCTGTGAGTCCAATCAATGACTGTGTCTTAATTATAGTTGTATCCTCAGTGTTGTGCACAGTGTCTAGATAAAGAAAGGTGCTCAACAAATATTGGTTTAATAAATGACAGAAAATTGGATGTATACTTTTTCTTCCTCCCCTTTACCTTTTTGTAAACAATCTTTTTATAAAGATATAACTTACGGTTTAAAAAAAAGTGTACATCTGTTAAGCATACTGCTTGGTGAATTTGTACATGTGTGTATGCCCCTGTAACTGACACCCAGATCAGTATAACATTTCTAGCACTCTTTTTCTTTTCTTCTGGTTTCCTTACCTTTAAAAACATTTATTCTCTGTACTTAATATAAGTTACAATGAATTCCTACTGGAATAATTATAGAGAAATAATAGAATTGTGAGAAAATGGGATTTCTATATTATCATTAATGGGTGCCATATCCTTCCACTGACAAAAAGAGCAATGTTTCAAGATTAAAGAATTGTTTTTGCTTTTGCATTGACATCAAAGCACAGTGTATAGCATATAAGTAGCTCATACAATGTACAGTATTGCAGTGAATTCAAGGATTTGATTTCTTCCCTTGTGGAAAATTCTATTAGTAAGTTATATTGTAACCTTTTCTTTGATAAGGCTAACTGGGCAAAGCTTTATAATGAAAATCCACTTGTTCTTGTCGGGGTCTCTGCTGAAATAAATAGGTAGACAGATTCAGAATTTAGCAGTCTTTGAGTGAGATAAAACCATTTCTGAATCTGGCCAACTCTGATATGTTCATGGCTAATAGTATAGGTAAGTAGTGCTGAAACTGTCCAGTAGATAATAACCATTCTTTATACATTTCTGAGGATGTGATTTCAAAGGGACAATCCTATATATTTTCTATTCTCTGGAGGCAGTTGGTAAGCAGTCATTGGGTCCCCTTGTTGCCAGGGCGAATCTGAAAACAGGTCCTGGAGGGCGTATAGAGTATAGTTGAGACTGTGGACAAAGTGTTGAGTGGGGCACTATAATTTAGATCGTTCCACAGATGACTCCCAAGGTCAGGCACCACTGCATGGACTGACTTTGTGACCCTGAGCAGGTCACTCTGACTCACTTTCCCCATGCTTCCTATGTTGTGCAGTTCCCAAATGGAATCTATAAGTTGGAAAAGGGAGGATTGTGTGAACTAGAATAGTTCTAGTAATGCAACATGGAAAATTTAGGACCCACTAAATTGGAGTGGGTCCTATAATGGAGCCACTAGAAGAGGACAGGTGCTGTCATGAGGAGCAGAACAGCTGAGCCACAGTGTAGGGCATGTAGGTGGAAATTCCCATAGTCTCAATCAGGACTGGGCAAGACATCGATCTTGGTCCACTAGTGGACCACCAAACAGTTGTGGGGTGACTGCCTGAATAATAAAACAAATAGGTTGTGGACCACGACACTTGGAGAAGTTGCCCTTGCCCTAAAAAAGTCTGCCCAGAGTTGGTCTGAAAGAGTTGGCTCTGTGCAGAGCCAGCTACATTTTGGAAAACAGGGACTGTTGTGAGCAGAATTAGCCAACCTCTGTAGATCTTGGGAGGAGGGCAGGCCATGCTAAATTCATTTCTGGCACAGGAAAGTTCTGGAGTAAGGGACTTGGTGAATTGGAAACAGCAAGCATTGTCCTGCTTCTATTTTATGAGGGAAAAGCAAATGATCAAAAAAGGATTAAATAAAGAATTTTTTCAATCCAGCATATTCTGCTGCCTTTGTTTTCCAACCAATATAATAGCCACATCTCTAGCATAGTATAGCAACTGATCTTATTATTCATGACTCAGAGTCAGAAAGAAAAGGTTAAGAGATTTGGTTCTCTCAGGCAGGTAGGGTTATAAAGAGGATGAGGTAAAGTCAATTAGTTCTTTTTTGAAAAACATTCTTGCATTATTTCACTTGTTGGAAGAAAAGAAAAACAGTATTTTATGATTCTCACCATGCTGTTTACTGCTCCTTAACGGATTAATACTTCTACTTAGCTGTTTTCTAAAACCTAAATAATTGAGGTTTTATTTGCCAAATTTAAACCCACACACATACGTGTTCATAATTTATATTCAGGAAAATGTAGAGATACTGTGTTTGAATTTGGGGGAAGTAATAAACTAGGACTGAAAGTTCTAGAAGCAGATCAACCCAGAAAACACAAAGTTTAACATATTAAAGAGGGTTTTCCAGGACAGAATCTTCGTGGCCTGCTTCTCATAGGTGGTTTCAGTTGTCATTTGTTTTCATTTACAAGGTCCAGGCTAGCATCTTCAGCCACTGTGCTGAAAGCCGCAGGGAACTGAAGAGCAATTAACCTACAGGATTACCCTCTAGGAGCTTACAGTCCAGTGCAGTGTTTAACTAGGCCGCATTAACTATCAAACAGCAGTTTGGGGGGCGACTACACACTCGAGGTCCAAATAAAAAAGAATCAAAACATAGATGTTGTTTTCAATTATTTATTTACTATTATTTTATTCAGATAAAAAGGTCTCCACAGGCCGGATGAGAGGGCCTCCCGCGGGCCGTAGTTTGGAGACCCCTTACTACACAATAAACTGGTGAATTTTAGAAGGTTAAGGAGAAAGAATGATATGGTTGGTTTTAATTTAGCTCCTGGCAGGAAGAACAGCCCTTTGTTATATAGTACATAGCAGTGTGTTTGCAAATAGCTTCAGGCCGTAATAAAACTGCTTTGATTCTCCTTCTGTTCAATTTGCTCCATAATACAAATCTTGCAAACATATAGATGCTTCTTTTTTCTTTTCTTTTGTGTATGTGTGTGCGTACGCGCTAATAAATTATTGTTACTTCTGTGTTTGTTTATACAAGAGCTGTCTGGAAAGTATCCAGCCATGTAATACGAAAAATAGAGGAATTCATGGCTGGATATTTTTGAGACAGCCCTCATATAACTGAGGAAAGGGCTTGAATACAGAAGTCTTTGTAAGTTATACATGGTTTAGTTTCTGTTCTAAGTAGAGCTTGTGCTTGGAAGCTTCGGGAGGACTGTCAGAAAAACATGCACTATTGGACACAGAGTAAAAGACCCTCTTTCTTGGGAGTTTTTTCTTGACTCTAAATCTTGGCTGCTAAAACCAGTATCATGTGATGTCTGTTAAATATTACACCTTTGGAATGGTATATGTTAATGGGCTTTGGTAACCAAATATGAAAGGGGGACTCTACTTTAAATTAAGATGACTTTTAATATCTTTTATTTTCCTCTGAAAACTTTAGACCATTTTTACTAAAACTCTTATGACTTGAATCAGGTATTTCATTTTATAAGTTTACTTTCCATGTTCATCTTTGGGTTTTGTTTACTTTGACTTGCTTTTCACTGGCAGCTTAAAAATTATGAGTAGATATGAAATATCATGAATCACATGTTGCTGAGAAACTGACTGTAATTTTGATCTTATGATCAGGTCAGGGTTTGGTTCCAGGGGGTGAACAGGCAGATACTCTAATCTGGATCTTTCAGGCCTAGATCTCCCATTGTAACTCTTTTTGCTTAGAGTTGAGGCTTCTTTTGATGGAAAGCCCCAATAGAGTTTCAGATAATCAGTTTTCATCAACAGATGGGCAAGTGTGGGGGTAGATATTCCCCAGGGGTCACCAGAGTCGATGGATGAGGTATTGCCATCCTGTTCTTCCTGAGGCTTGGTGATGTCTGACTCTCTATCCATCTTGTATCTGCATTTTCATTTGATGGCCAGAGAGCTGCTCCTGATGAGATCACTCAGATGAACAAAGCCACAGCAGACCCTTAAAGGAGAGTTATAGATTCCTGTTGTGGGTGGACATTATGGTCTGTTGTTATTCTTGGTTGAAATAGTACAAGACATTTTCAGGGGTGGGAATGGGGATATTCTTAAATATCCCCCCCCCCCCCCAGTATTAGTCACATTACAGACCATAAGTTTTAGTGACTCAGATAGAACATATGTAAATATCAAGGGACCTAAAAGGGAACAGGAAATTTGGGAGAATGTAATCGATTGACCATGACAACTGGTGCCTTTTGGCAAAGACAGATATTTCTGGTATTTTGAAGAACTGAGTTGCCTACACTATTTTTTTTTTTAAGTGAAAAGAGCTGTCTTGTGAAGTTCTAATGTTTTGAGAGCCCAAGTGGAATAAAACAGTATTTTTCAAGGTGTGTCTTCATAATCCCCTAGATTACTTACTAAACATGCATATTCCTGGCTCTTATCTCAATTCTACTGACTTAACTTGTCCAATCATCAGAATTTTTAATTTTATAGATTTTGAAGCCTTACTCTGACCTACTTACCTTAATAAGAACATCTGAGAGTTGAAGTTCAGAATCATGTACCTTCTGATAAGAGGGTACAACTTTATTTCTGTGTATCTTTGCCAAAAATGTACTATCTTATTTTAGTGATAATAAAACTTAATTGAAAGATGTTCTGCAAAATTTTGTCTAGTACTTTTCAAAAGTGTCAAGGTCATTTGAGACAAATAAGACTGATTGTAGGAGACTGAAGAGGCATCATATAATGAAGTGCAACGTGGGAGCCTGGATTAGCTCCTGGACCAGATAGAGAACATCAGTGGGATAGTTGATGAAATTAGGATAAGGTCTGTAGATTAATTTATTGTATTGCATCAGTGTTAACTCTTCATATTTAATTTTTAAAAGTAACTTTTTTCAAGTTTTTATTCAACAGTTCTTATATCTGTATACCTTTTGTTCCTTTACATCTATAGCAAGCTTGTCCAACTTGTATTCCGCGGGCCCCATGCCGCCCAGAACAGCTTTGAATGTGGCCCAACACGAATTTGTAAACTTTCTTAAAACATTATGAGGATTTTTTTGTTTTTGTTTTTTTGTAACCTATTTTTATCTCATCGGCTGTTGTTAGTGTTCGTGTATTTAAGGGGGGCCCAAGACAATTCTTCCAGTGTGGCCCAGGAAAGCCCAAAGGTTGGACACCCCTGATCTATAGGCTTGTGATGTTTATTGCCCAAGTCAGGAAGATTTTCAAACCGTCCAAAATAATACTGTGCTATTTCTATTGGACTATATACATGTTTTCTTCACTTGGAATCCCCACTATTAGGTGGTGTTGCTAGACAATAAGTGGAGTTCTTTTCCAAATTGATTAGTTGGGTATAATATTAATTTAGTGGGTTTCTACCAGCACTTAAAAATATTGAATATGATAAGAAATACCAATGTAAGCTACAGTGAGGTGAAATATGGGCTAATGAAATTTTTGTTTCATTTATACATGTATATTTTGCATCTGCACTGTACTAGGTGGTCATGTAAAATGTATTTTGTACTCTTGGTTACTATCATAGAAAATTGCAAAGCCCATGCTTTAGGAGTTGTAAGCCTTATAAAGACAGATGAAATTGTCAAAAGTGCTGTGTTCTAAAGACAAATGATAAGGAATTATGACTGTTTCATTTGACACTTCTGGATCATTTGGGGGTAAAAAATCAGCGACTTGTCTAAAAGTGGGAGAGTTTTGCTGGGCTTAGAGTCTTAACCTTTTGTATTTTTAATAGACTACAAATCCCAGTAGTGATCCCCACGGAAAATAAACTTAAATGCAGAATGCCTGGGTACCTGCAAATACGTAAATCTGTTGTGGTACCAAATCCTGTGCTTTGTTTCAAGGACAGTTTGGCTGTAAAAAGTTAAGGCTATGCTGGAAATAACTAAGAAAACAAAACCAGAAAAACCTAGATGAGCCAGAGATGGATAGAATGTGCCAAGTAAGAACAAGGCAGTTGTTCAAGAAGCAGGAAACAGATTTATCCCTCTGCTGTTGTGGGCGTCTTTCCAAGTGCTTTAGGGTAGGCGCCATATAGGAGTGTCTTTTCTCTATGGCGTTTGCACTCTCTGCTAAAGAACAGTTTTGAGTACTACACTGTTTAGCAAGTTGCTTTCCGAATCCAGGTGGAGTGCTGTGCACATGTTGCCTTCTCTCTGCCCAGCAGGTGCCCTGCTTGACAACTTTAGTTTTTTTTTAAAGGGGAGAAGGGCATATGAAAATGTCCTCAGGAAAATGTTTTATTATTACTATTTTTTACCACTTGAATTTTGGAGAGATGTGTTAGGGAATAGTGTGGACTCTTAAGGTTGATGAGATCTGTGTTTTTATTTCTGGCTCTGCCAGTAATTACTGTTTAACCATTGCTATGTAATTTGACTTTTCTGAGCTTCGGTTTCTATCTTCTGTAGAATAGGAGGGGTTGTCTCTGGAATGATGGGAGAATCAAATGACAGAGACAATAGGAAGGAACTGCAAAGCACCTTACAAATGAAAAGAGCAGTGATAGGTTACTGCTTTTTTTCCTAAGTAAAAGCAGGTTGCATCGTAAGGAGGGTTATATTAAACAGTATTTTATACAGTTATTAAGAAAAACTATAAGGAAGAAGCTTGGTGAGGTTATCACATCCTATTGAGTTGAGACCAAACTCAGTGCTTTAGAAATTTAGCTGAAGGCAGAGGGTGGGGTTATATGCCCTATTTATTGAATAAAACAGTTCGATTTTACAAAATTAAAGTAATTGCTCATTCTCATCGAAGTACAACATATTAAACCAATTTACATTAAACTGATTTGTGTCCTGAAACATGTGAAGGTTGTTGGATAGATGTTTTATATTTAAGAGGATGGGTATTGAATTTAGTTTTCCTGAGACCATTATAATGAAAAATCTTTTTAGTTCAATTGTTTGCTCTCTGCCCATTGACTAACAGGATGACTCAGTCAGGCTTTATACTTTACAAATGAAATCCTTAGGAACCAGCCAGTGAAGTTTCAACTTAGTTTCATTTCCTAGAGGGATAGGATATGGAATTTCTTTCCCCTTTGATTTCCCATGAAGAGTATATAGTGTCTTCAGTACAGGCAAATTTCAACAAGATGAGGGAACAAGTGTTTTTGGAAACAACTGTCTTCCGTTCATTCACATGTCTTGAGGGGTTTTTTAAGTCCCTTCTGCAGCTTTACAGATGAGCATTGAAGATTGTCAATCTTTTCCTTTCACAACAGTGTTCCCCCTCTTTTTCTGGCCTCAGAGTATGCAAACATTTGTGAATTAATTTCTCTCTTTTCTTTTCCTGTATCTACAACTACATATTGCCTAGAGAATTGTATTTTAGTGAGATTGTCAGATAGTTTTCCAGCTAACCCCAGTCCATGATATTTTATGGTAATACATTTTAATTTTTTTCTAGCTCTACACTGAAGAAATTTTTAACGAGGTATTTAAGTCAGATGGTATAAATGGGACCTAAAGAAACAGACTCATAAAAGTAGTTTAAAGAACTGTGGTGCTAAGACTGGTTTCCTTCCTACTTCAAAACCATTTCAGAAACTGCATGAGTGACCTTGATTTTCTTCTCTGTAGCACACACGACTATAATTTCCCATGACTATTTATGGTTGGTACAGCCCTTTTTTCACTTCCTTTTTAAAAAATGTCAACGGAATACGTGTTTCTTTAATGGAAAATGTTCTATTTTGGGGAAGTTGCTTTTCCTTGGATAAGTAGTGGAGTTGGGTGATTGTGTGTGTAAGCTTGTGGGGGTTGTAAGAATGGGGAGTGTTAAGTTAGTGAATTGAGAGCTTGGGTGACAGTCCTGGTGACAACTCCTCAATAAAAGCTGACTTTTTATCCAGGATTAAAAATAACTGTACCTGTCATTCCATATTCATCCTTTTAAAGGAAGACTTCATTCTTTTTTCCTGAACATGTGACAGAATAGTCCTGAATTGAATGCTAGAAGTTTTCAAGCCTGGTAATTTCAAAATAAGAGAGTAGAGGGTCACTAACAGGGTAGTTCTCCATGAGGAGTCAAGGCAGCTTTGACCTTGCTAACTCTGTAGCACACACAGTGGATCTCCACTGTGATGCAGGAAGGTCATTTGTGTGAGTCGCACACAGTGCCTGCTCTGTCCTTCCCTTTTGATCACAGCAAGGATTCTGTTTCAGTTCCAGCTTTGCATGTTGCACTTATCTGTGTCTCACAGTAGCAGTAGAAGGATTCCATTGTTTCTGACAATTTTAGTTATCTTCAGTATACAAACAGTCTTCATATGTTAGCCATTGTTCACTTTATTGTTTGGATAACTAGTTGTGTATGGATATCTTATTTGTTTTAATGTAAAATTTTTGAAGTATGATATAAATACAAAAAAAGGACCAAGTCCTAAGGGGAGAGCGCATGATGAATTTTCTCAAAGTAAGCACATTCGTGTAACCAACCCCCAGATTGAAAACCAGAGCGTTATCATGTTAGACAAATGAGCAGTGCTCCTTTGTCGGCACTGCTTCCTGTCCCTCCTCCTGATGCCACAGATGAGTTCTGCCTGGTTTTAAGCTGTGCAGTTGTGGAATCATGCAGCGGGTCCTCTGGTGTCTGGCTTGTTTCACTTGATATTACATCTGTGAGATTCACCCTGGTGCTTTGTTGTTGTAGTTCTTCCTTTGTCCTGCTTTGTAGTGTTCCATTATCACAGCCAATAGTCTCCTGCAGTGGTGAACCTGTGGCAGCAAAAGGTGCTTTTGACATCGCACTGACAAGGACTTACTCACTGTGACTTAGTTGTGTTGTGATCTGCTATGTAATTTTTTTATTACTAGAAGAGCTCTTAAAAAAAAAAAAGAAAGAAAGAAAGAAATTGTTTTTCTCTTCCTGAAGACAGAATATTTACTTTATCACTCTCTCTTCCACTCCCCGCCAGCTATAAAATTAGTCACTTCTCATCTTTATGCTGCCATAAAGACTGGTTTCTCTATCTTTGTCTTCAACACAGTAAGCAGAGATTGTGTTCATCTTTGATAGTGGGGTCAGGTAACCATATGCCTACTAAAAGCCAGTCCCATCTTTATATTCCTGTTTCTACACCCGGTTTCTCATGTGCGAGGTGTCTGTCAGAACACTGGTGTGAGGATTCTGCACCTGAGCTCTGGCTTCTCAGTGGGATTTTGTTGCTTTCTGTCATTGTAGCCTGAGATTCCTGAATGCCTCTGCAAACAAACTGGAAACCCTTCCTCCAGCTACACTCTCTGAGGAGACGACCAGCATCTTACAGGAGTTGTATTTGACAAACAACAACCTCACAGATAAGTGTGTGCCCTTGTTAACAGGACACCCCCACCTGAAGATTCTTCACATGGCCTACAACCGGCTTCAGAGCTTCCCAGCAAGGTAAAAGAAGATCAGAGAGCGACGGTTTCATTGCATTTCTGAAAGTGGATTCACAGATGGAAAGGCGAATGCCGAAATGTTCATTTCCCAGATAATAGAAAGCTTGTTTCTCCCTGATTCTTGTTCACAGTTGTTTTTTTACACAAGCCATGATCAGCATTCCCCTAAAGAGAAATGTGTTGGTTTTTCTAGTATAAAGGTATCCAAAGACCCAATCACTAGAACATTCTTAAGATTTTGAGGTAAGGTGTGTTATTTAGCAGATGTATTCTTTTCTTTTTAACCAAATTAATTTTTTTTTAAATTAACCTGATATGGTGTGTTAATCAGAACATAAACGAGGGACCTAAAGGTCCTTAATTGCTACTAGCTTTAGTGTTTATGCTTATGGTATAAAAAGCAGTGGCAGTCTATACAACATAGAGACTATGTGACGTTACAAAAAGAGTCCATTTTTAATGATGTTTGATGTCAAGTTCTAATTTTTGTGAGCAGTGGCATTGTATTTAGCTTTCAGTGAATCTATACACCGAGTCTGCCTTGAAGGCTTTACTCCACCTCCGTGTCACTGGCATTTCTTCATCTCACAAGTTAGGACTTGGAACACACACCCACACATCAGAGAAGCAACCACTTAAGCCCTGTGCTCTTCTGCTGAGTGCCAGTCAGCACGGGCCAGCGCGGGACACAGGCTCGGACCCTTGCTGCCATCAGGACTCCCAGGCTGTTGAAACCCTCCCTAAAGGAGGAAGGCCCAGTGTGCATCAGCTGAAAGCGTCACTCTAGTTTTGTAGTGTATATTAATTGTATATTTTTTCCCTTCGTTTGATGTTAACGATTCAACTTTTTTATTTTAAACTTCCGTGTGTTTTTGCTTTACTATGGAAGGAAGAGATGCTATTTTTGGAAGCATACATGGCAATCATTTAACGATAATATATCTGAAAGGGCTCGTCATCCTATTTCAGATGGTGAATATGTGAGCCTTGCAAGAGAAATGATCATCAGAATCAAATTCCGCAAGTGTCTCTGAGTGTCCCCTGCCAGTTATAATCACCTGAAGTATGGAGAAATTTTTTATACACCTCTTCAGAACCCATTTTGCTATACTTTCTGTCTCCCTGGGGATTGCGATGTGGCCAGCAGCTCCCCTACAAGACAAGACTGGGGTTCACTGGTCTGCTTTAGCCTCATGACTCACGTAAAGTGTGGCCTCGGGTAGACTATCAACAAATGGTTACTCCAGCGATCAAGGCCTCCTGTGGCCACCTGCTTCCCATGTTGAGGGAAATAAACTTTTTTAGCTTCTCCTGTCTTGGGCCTGATTCCTATACTTGCAGTCATTTTTCATATCCCAGTACCCATTGAATTCTCCACATTTTTCCCCCAAAATATGATAACATATTCAAATAATAGTCTTACAGACTGAGGTTATTATAGATGGATTGCTTCACTGTGTGTATAATGTTGTTTGTAGGATATCCAATACCATGTTATGATAGATGTGTATGAGATTAGAAGATATGATTTCATAAGAGATGGTCCAGGTGATGAATCAGCATAACCTCTGCTCCTCACCACCCCCTTGTCATCATGAATGATGTCAGGATTTGGGGAGTGGGGTAGGGAAAAAAATATAGCTTTATATGAGCTATAACCCTTTTCTCTACATCCCCTGAGTTTTTAGAGCCAATACAGAGAGATCATACTCTCAAACTAAGCTCTTTTAAAGCACTTATATTGGATTAATGCTGATTTTTGACCTGTTTAAGTAGGATTTCCATTGGAGCTCAGACTAAGCTTGTTGCCTTCACAGAGTTTTAAGACAAAGAGGATATTCATTTTTTCTCTTGTTGCCAATTTGAAGAGTTGAAGTTAAAGTTTTTGCTTTGTAGTAGGAAAGGAGATGTTAAAATACTTTGATGTTCAAACACAGAAAAGATCGTCTTATTTGCTAAAATGACTATTATAGGTGAATCTTTAAAAAATCTGTAAAGTCATACTTAAATTCTCTTTTTGATTCTCATTATGTATTCTTTTTAATTTGCCTTATAATTATCTTATGACCTCCTCCCCTGTGGACTTTCTCTTTTAGTAAAATGGCAAAACTGGAGGAACTTGAAGAAATTGATATCAGTGGGAACAAGCTGAAGGCCATCCCCACAACTGTCATGAACTGCAGGCGCATGCACACTGTGATTGCTCACTCCAACTGCATCGAGGTCTTTCCTGAAGTCATGCAGCTCCCAGAAATCAAGGTGTGTGGTTCGATTCCATAAGCTCCGAGCTTCAGGTCAGCAAGGAGAATGGTTGTCTCCAGTTCGTTCGTTCAGAATATGTGCACCTTTGTTGATATGTTGTCTGTGCACCATCCTTCCTAGTCCCTGGGACACATTGTGAAGTCAGCAAGGGAAAATGCCCCCAAAACAAAAAGACTGCGCTGGGAGTTGGGAAAATTGTATTCTAGTTTTTGTCCCTTACTGGCTGTGTGACATGATGCTAGCTGTGTAGCCACCTACCCTCCCATCTGTCCTGCTATTTCCAGGTGGTTGTTAGGCTCAAAGACTGCATCAGGTATGCAGCAGTTTGCAAGTTAATGGTACCATTCTGTATCCCACCTTCCCACCCCCAAATCCCCTAATTAACATCTACCTCCACAGCACCCAGTTGGTAAGAGTTCCCTATATAGATACAGCATCATTACTGTAACCAGACATTCATTTCAATGAAATGAAATTGGCAGAACAGATATTCCCATTTGTGAGAGGTGAGGAAAGTGAGATGCTGAAAGTGAAGTGATTTTTGTAAATGAAGACCTCAGAGTCAGTCTGCAACTCCTGCCTCAGGATGGCTTATGGCAGGGGTGGCGAACCTTTTGGCGATTGAGTGCCAGAGTTTATGAAATAAGAGTATACTCGCTCGACTCACATGCCAACCCATCGAGTGAAATAGAGGTATCGATTATTTTTATGTCTATAAGAGGCATAGAATGTTTTTATAACAAAAAACAATAATTTTTTAAATGGTATTCACAATTATTTGTTTTGAAGTTTAAATATTTTATTACAGTGCATAACAAAGGTAATTATATAAATTAAATACCATAGAAAATCTCTATCAGTCATTTATTACATTTTTATTCGGTGTAGAATAACATGATATTATAATAAAATTATAATTTATATGAAACAAAAAGGAAAAAAACATGTGACAGAATTAAATTGTAATAATAAACATTAGTCGTCAAATGCATGGAGTACCCATGAAAATGAAAGAATCCTCTATCATTGTTAGTGTGATTTCTGTTGTTGTGCAGAAGAAGACAGATGAATCACATCAGGTTTATATTTTGTTGTTTTTAACATTACACAAGCTGCACTTGCTGCAATTACAAGTTGTTCACATGTTTCAGGTGTGACAGCAACGGGAGAATAGAATACTGGTACTCGAAAAATTTGACTCAATAGCCCAGACGCATTTTCCGTTACTCTGTGAGCACAAGTTAACCTGTAGTTGAAGATGACTTTAGATTTTTCTCCTCGAGCTGTTATTTTACAGTATGGTTTCATGCCATGTTTGTGTAATCTGAAAGCTTCATCTCCAACTACAGGGCACTACTTTATTCGAACCAGGAAGTCTCTCATCTGGAGGAAATATATTTCCCAAAAGCACTTGTTTCCCCATGACAGACTTTGCAAAAATTCCACTGTCCCCCTCTTTTCCATATGACTCAACATCTATCTATTGCTATAAATTTACAGTTGGCATCAACCAAAGCAAGTAATACAACAGAAAAGTACTCCTTATAATTAAAAAACGTATACGGCGCTCTTCTTTGTCTTCCCATCTGCAACTTAGTCAGATCAATTTTAGTTGTTATTTGGACCCTGTAATCTAAACTCACCATGAAATTGCCCTTAGCACCCTCCCAGCTCCGTGTGCCGAAATAATTGCTCCACATGCCACTTTGGGCATGCGTGCCATAGGTTCACCACCCCCGGTTTATGGATTGAAATTAGTTTATTAGAATGAAGGTCATCCAGCAACTTGTGTGTGTGTGTGTATTGGGACAAAAGTAAGAATTCTTTATCTATATAAAATATAGTTCTTAATTTGCATCTTAGCATGTCTAGTTATCCTCCGTTTTGTGCTTTAAAAATAACTCAGTGGTTATAGACTTTGGAGCATATTCTAGTCTCCTAATAAGGAACCAAAGGTGTCCTACTTAGCTTTTCTTCACTTTTCAGGCACTTTCTGATAATAAACTTTATCGGGTTAAGAAATTTATATAGACACTTGAAGATACTTTAAATAGCATGCATAATTTTTTATGACAGCACTTTTTATACATTTACGTGGTTGTGGGGTGCCTTACTTGACATACTGAGGAGTTCGGTGGCAGATTGAAGGGCAATAGGGAGCAACTGGAATAACCACATCAGAGAATCACCCTGACGGCACTGTGGGGAGTGGGTCAGAGGGAAGCAAAGTGAGGATGCGGTGGTCGTAGTCCTCCAGGGGAAACGGGATGGGGGTCGGAACAGCATGGAGGAGGTAGCCGGAAGGCAAGTGGCTGCAGCCAATGGAAGACTTGGTGACCAGGTGGTCCTGGGCAGGGGTTAGTGCATCAGCACCGTCTCTAAGAAGATCCACTGTACCATTGCCAGCATTTTATCTTTATCAATAAATGCCCTGCTGACCTCATCTTATAATTGGATAATTTAAAGAATGAGCAATTTTACATTTGCAGAACTCTGAAAGCATAAATCTTTAGCTAACATTAAAAATGTTGCTAACCAATTTCATAAAATTGAGAAATGTCCTAAGATGTCTTTAATATTTCCCTATAATGTGTGCTCTGACCTCCGAATTTATTTCTGTCAATCACCTAGGTTCTAAGTTACCCACACCTGCCAGGCCTTAAGCTATGCCTCATCTTTCTCCAGTACATTGCACATACACCATTTGTTTTTGTTATCTGTGCTGATGTATACTGACTATCCTGACAGAATAACCCGTAATTACTCAGCGTTATCAGTTTTTTATTAAGGTCTAATTGACTGTTCTTGCAACCCTTATTTATAATTGGAAAAATAAAACAAAAAGGAGGTGATCATTTCCCTATTGTGAATATTTATGTTAAGTGAATTATTGTAGTTCTGCTCACTAAATAAGGCTCTTAAGGGTGAAGCTATGGAATAAGTGAAATGTAATGAAATTGTACCTACATTTACGATTTTTTTTAAGTTCTTTTTTATAGGCTACAGGAAAAAATAGAATGCTAACACTGATTGTGTTAGGGTGCTAAATTTAAGGGTAAATTTTCTAAGCTTTTCTGTTTGTGGAACTTTTTGTTAGGTGGTTATAATGCTAATAACATTAATAAAAGTAATTATTTAAAATTACAATACAATTTTTTGTCATTACTACTAGGACTGGGAGAAACAATTTTTGTGAAACATTGTTTGAAGTCAGTTAAGAATATATTTCTCCAAAAATATAGCTTCTCATTTTACCCAGTATCTAGCCCTTCCGAATTCAAAACAAGTTTTGGATATCAGTTCTTTAAGAATTTTTCTAAATAAAGATGATTTTGGCCACAGATTCTGAACTTCTTGGATACAATTTGCTTTCAAACTATCTTAAGATTTTTCATAGGCTCTTTTAGGTATTGTATAAAATAGCAAGGTACCAACTCAAGCCAGATACCTGAATGTTTTTCACTGCATCCTGCTGGATTGTGGGTTCCAACATTCTCTCATCCAGAAAATTTGCCAGTTACTGTTTTCCCTTGTGTGTGGTGAGCCTTCTGCCCTGGTTCCCTGCTTCCAGAGCAGCTCAGCACCTCGTCTAGGGCTTCTCTCATTTAAGCCTTACATTGATTTTGTGAGAAAGGAGGTGTTTATTTTCATTCACAGATGACACATAATTTCTGTCCTAATGAATGTGCAGACCATGTTCATGGTCGTTTTCTTAGTGAGCTTAGGCAGGAACTGCTAGAGGGCTCAGACACTCAATGCCTGAATGTCAGGAGCCATATTTGACTCATGTCTTTTTCTCTTGCATATAGTAGACAGGTCCACTTGCTTGTCTGTCTTTTACCAATTTCTTGGTTTCTTTAGAAGTATCTTCTCATTTGGGGGTGGGGGTGGGGGGTTGTTCTTAGTGTTTTCCTCCTTTTGCATGCTTTTTTGTTTTAAAATTTTTAATGTTGTAACTATAACCCTCATGGCCACAACAAGTGTGGAGAGTTTGTCAGCAATAAGGAAAACTATCCTTTGGATTTTTCAGTTAATGCTGTATTTTTAGATGTAGAGATATATTAACATAAAAGGATAAAGATGGGGAGATAAAGAGCATGAATTATCTGTGTTACTCAAGGAGAGTAACAATTTAAACTGCATTTAGCAAAACTCGTTTCCAACATCTGTGGCAGAGTAGTAGACATGCTTACTTTCTGCCTCTGGCCAGTGGCATATAGTGAGTCCTCAGATGGTTCGCCTGCAGCGTAGGAGCATAAACCCACCTGAGCACTTCTTGTTCCCTCTTATTCCTTCAGTGTGTCGACCTGAGCTGTAATGAGCTAAGTGAAGTCACTTTGCCAGAAAACCTGCCTCCCAAATTGCAAGAACTAGATCTGACTGGAAACCCCCGACTTGCCCTCGATCACAAAACCCTGGAACAGCTGAAGTAAGTGTTTTGTGATGCTTTGTAGCCCCATCAGTGTTCACTGACAACAGGATTTGTAACTGAGTAAAAATGTTATTAAACAGTGTGAAGCATCCATTGGCTTTACTACCTGTATCTACACACGTTTGAAGTGATGTGTCTACAGTTCCCCAAAAGGGAGAGCCAAAGCAATGTCTAATAGCTGGATTCTCAAGTGTCCTTTTGGAAATTTTTAATGAAAACATCCAAACCAAAAGAGAACAAGATTAATGAATACAAAGAGGAAATGGGATATAAAGAAAGACATGAGAGAGCAATAGATGACCAAGACATAATCTTACATCCCAGTTACTGACATTGTGGGTGATGTGTAATGCAGATGCTTCAGGAGGATTTTGAAAGAGATACATAACGGGGGAAAACTAAACAATTTGGAAGTAAAATTCAGATGATTTAAACGGAACTGAGAATGTGGGATAGATAGAGTCTGCAAAACTCTCTTTGTGTTTTGGAAAAGAGTTTATTAATAATCTCATTCTTGGTGTTGATGGAGAATGACAGGTTCAAGCTCATGATGTAAACATTAAAGGTAACTTTATTAGAAAAGATGTCTTTATAGAAATGTTCATCCCAGAACTCTAAATATCCTATCAATAGAATTAAATTATGTTCTACAACTGAACATTATAATACAGCCATTAAAAACAAAGATGTGTAGTTATATTACTAACTCAAAAGATCTCCTCATTATAATGTTGAGAAAAGGAAGTTAATGAAGAAATGTGAATAGTACAATTCCACTTTTTGCAAAATAAATTTCTGTGCATTGGGTATATGTGCTTGTGTGTGCATGTGCAGACCTAGAAAATGCCTGAAAAGATATAAAACAAAACTTTAAAATAGTGTTACTCTCTGGAAATAGGATTATGGGTGGTCTTTATTTTCTTCTTTAAACTTTTCTGAATTTTCCAGATTTTCTGCAGTATATCTTAAAGTAACAGTCTTGGACATTGATGTGCATTAGTCATTATGCATGCCTTCTATGCTTGAACCTTGTTGTAATATCTGTTGCTGAAAGTCATCTTCTGCTTAGGAAAAACACAAGAGATTAGAATTTTGAAAAATAATATTAGTGATCCATTAATACTATCCTAAGCTTTAATGCACACCAAAATTTGAAAAGCATTTAAGGTGATTCCTGGATGGACTTGGCCTAATTAGTGCTTGTTTGTTGGTATTTTAAGTACTTAATGAGAACATTGATTTCAGTATGTAATTGAAGAATACTGCCTAAGTAGAGTGTCCTAGGGAAGCCACAGGGGACCCAGGCTCTCCACTGTTTATCAGTCAGTGTGAGAAGTCTTGTCCCAACTCCCTCAGTCTGTCCAGACCTGTTTTCTCATCTCTGAGATGAGATTGGTCTGCATTCTCTCTAAAGTAATTACTTTTCAGAACTGCAAGTATATACGGTAGGTAACTTCTGAGCATTTTTAGAAATACAATATGAAATTTCATTCTAAAAATAATTACATCAAAATTTGTTAATAAATGGAACTAGCTGTTTGGAGAAAAATAAATGTTGAATTCTTATCTCACACCAAAATAAGTTCCAGCTAAATTAAAGAGTTAAATCGATAAAAAGGAAGTAATTTTTAAAAGTGAAAAGAAATCCTACTAACATATTTACAATCCAGAAAAAGACTTGTTAGGCCAAAAAGGGGGATGGTGGATCCCAAGAAGAGAAATTAATATATGTAGTTGTTTTTGATATTTGTATTAGGTATATTTACATAGTAATATAAAAATATATCTATGCATGAAAGGTTTAACTGTAACTTCAAAAGCTACCAAGAATAAATCTAAAAGGAATGACAAAGTAGGAAGTCACATTGGCAAAACCTATGAAAATAAATGCATGTTTAATAGAAAATGTCCTTATAGGTTAGTAAGAAAAGTACTCAAGTGAAGTACATTAATGTTTAACAAAAGAAAAACACATACATGAAAAGATCACATTTAAATGACAATTTCCTCCCTCAAATTGGTTCTGCTGAAGGACTGTAAATTGATAGAACTTTTATGAACACCACTGGCCCTGTGTATCAAGCTTCTGAAAATATTCACATATACCGAGACCAAGGTTTTCCATGACAAAAATTTATCTTAAAAAGTAATCAGAAATGTGTTTATTTTAGGTACAGAAATAGTCATCAAGATATTCCTAATTATGTTTAGGGTAAATATAAAATGACAAGAGAAAATGTTCATGATGTAATTGGAAAAATGATGCACTACCATACATATTGAATGAGCCCACTGTTTTATATGCATCAGAGAAAGTCTGTTAAATTCTCAGTAGTGAGCATATGGTATTACAGTGACCGGAGCGACTGCCGTAAGGCACATGTATGCTCTCAGATTTAAGAGCAACTTATAACAGACAATGGAATCATAGTGCTCCTATGTGAAGATGCTACCTTCCATTTAACACCTAGAAGGCGGTGGCTTTTTAGTAACGCGGGAGAGACTCCATATCTAATGTGTTGCTTGCACTTGTAGAGGGTTGGCCTCTTTGTTCTACATGAGCCATGGAGGTGAATTTGGTGACCATTCTGTGTGACTGAGCTCCAGCTTCTAGACTCATTTAAGATGTGCAAGAGTCAACCAACATTCAGGTCACTTTGAGCAGCTGCTCACAACACTATTCAGCTATGCAGAGAAGGCGATATGGCTGCTTCACTGGAAAGGATTATGGGGGCGTTTAAGGATTATTCTTTTCCGTAATAATCAGGCTAGGAAATGGCATTATTTCTTTGACAGCTCTGCATTCTGTAAAAACTGTCAGTGTCTTTATAAATGAGCTTTGTGTTTTTGTCTAGAATTCAGAAGGGTAGCAGAGATGTAGTGAGAGCCGTAAGGCATGCATTGCTTGCCATTGTGCATGGATAAAATTTGGCACCCTGTCATACGGGGCATAGATAAAGGCAGGTGACCGTCTTTCCTGCTCCTCTTTTATTGGGAGAGTTGAAAACTTTGAAAAGAGGATATAGAACCCTGCTATAAAATGAGGTCTTCATATGATTTCCTACTGGCACCATCTATGATTTATATGTTTTTCAGCTTTTTAGCATAAAGAGAAAAGTAAATGTTTGCTGGTAACAGAGAGTAGAAACTTCACTTTAATGAAGTATTTTTTAAATTTCAAAGAAATTGCCACCAGTCATTTCCAGAATCAAAATGTATACTGTTAGATATTGGTTTATTTTTTAGAGTTGAATGGTTAAGATTTATTTATTTATTTATTTTATTGTTTTTGACAGAGAGAGAGAGAGAGATACAGAGACAGAGAGAACTGAACTGGGGGAACTCCCCAGTTCAGCATATGGGTCCACATGGGCCGGGGCCGGGATTCGATCCTCGGTTCCCGAGGCTGCAAAGTGAGCGCTTAACCCACTGAGCCATCCCGGCTTCCCCTGAATGGTTCTTAGGAAGGGTATTTAGTATTTGTTATTTTTTGGAGATAATGAATGCCAACAGCTAATTTAAATTCTTGGGTGTTTAGGTGTTGTTTAAGAAAGTATATATATGCTTTTTCTCTTGTTTAAGTAATAGAGGGGAAAGCTAGTAGCTCTTTGCAAGGAAGCAGGGTTTATTTCATCATGTGGCAGCCAGCCTTTTAAAAACCTACTTCACATCTGTATGACTTCCTGTTGGGAGGCACTGAGTGCTTCCTGGTATGCTGGTTTTTAATAAATCCCGTTTGAGAGGTTGCCCTTTGAGTATTTCTGTTTGGGGTTCAGTTGGACCAATTATGGCATATGGTAGCAGAGGTGAGATAAGAACTTGTCTCCCCATTTAAATATATGTAGTTAACATGTAATTTACTGAAATAACCCTCATTTACTTTATAATTTTGTATTAGTCTTAGCTATACAAATGAGGAAAGAATTGGACGCTTCAGGGGGTGGCAAGTCCTTGGTAATATTTGTGAAATATTTGAAAGGGTGATATGGGCAGAAATTGCATTTGAGGATAAATATTGCAAAATTCTCTCATATCACCTCAACACAGTGTTACTTGTGGCCTGGATTTTAATCTTTTCAAATCTGGGTGTTCGTGTTATAAGAATACACCCAACTTAATAGTTAGATTTTCTTTCTCACACCAAGATTGTTAGCTGTGCTTTTCATTCCCTGGAGAGAGTAGCCATCTAGTGTGATGTGTGTGAAGGTATCTAATTGCCACAGAATGCTGATAAAAACTAATTTTTATGTTCTGGATATAGTATGTGCCTTTGTTTTCACAATGAGTAATAGTGAGTTCTTGTTGCTGATAAATATTCCAAGTACATGAAACATAGTATATAGAGTGCTTAGCAGGTATTTTTCATTACTCAGATAAAGGTAGCAGTTTGTACATGTTTGGTTTCAATGATTCCTATCCCTCTGTTTTCTCTTCTTAGTAATATCCGCTGTTTCAAGATTGATCAGCCTTCGGCAGGAGATGCATCTGGAGCCCCAGCTGTATGGAGCCATGGTTACACGGAAGCTTCAGGGGTGAAAAACAAGTAAGTGGGTGGAGGTTTGGAATGAGAACTGCCGCCTGTCCGCCTCTCTTCTTTAGGGGGGTAGAAAGAAGCCCAGTGCCAGCACACACTTTCTTCATCTAACATTTATTTGAGCATGTTTCCCCAAAGTGAGACCCCTCGTGTCTTAGGTTTGAACAGTAAGCTGAGCCCTGCTTGGCATCATATACTCTTTCTTTGTGAGAGATGTTGCTAGGATACAAGGTAACTGACACTATATCTATGTGAGACTCCAGTGTTTGGAGAAGGCCTAAGTCTTGAAATGCATCCCTACTCTTTTGAAAAGCCCCTTTTCTCTTTCTCTGAAGCCTGTTTACCAGGCCAAGAGGGATCATGTTGAAGAAGTACCCTTGATTGTCCATATTCATGATCACTTCCATTATTGACCAGGAAGCATTTCTATGGAGCTGTTCCTATAATCTAAATGAGCTTGGCAGGAGTTTGATGTCTGTTTTCTGTAATATCAACTGCTTGTCTTTCCACCAGAACTTGTCCATCTTAATTACTTTTTCTTCCCTGTTTTCACCAACCCTTCCTGTCTTAGGTGCAATTGTTGATTTTCCTGAGAATTGTAATCAAGTTCTTCGGGCTTGCTTGCTTTTTGTCAAGAGATGCTAATAATTAATACTAGAAAAATAAAGACTCCTATAAATTAGAATAGGTGTAAGTTAACTAGTTGGGGGATAAGAACAGAAAATATTGAGAGCAGGACAAAAACAGAAAGTGGAGGGTGATCCAGTAATATCTAATATTAGTTAGTATTCAACCCTGGTTGTACATCAGAATCCAATGAGAAGCTTAAAAAAAAATTCTCCAACCAAGGCCCATTGAATCAGAATGTTTTAAAATCTCCCCCATGTAATTCTAACATGCATCTAGGGCTGAGAACCACTGACCACCTGAATACTCTCATGGAAAATAAAAAGTGGACTTGTGGTTACCATGCTGACTACTTTTCTTCAGAACAGAAGTTCTGGACCTAACGCATTGGTCCTTTCCTCTTTAAGAGCATGATTTGATGGTGTGCTTACTAGAGAAGAGGTAGCCCCCATTATTTGCCCCAAAAGGCAGAATATCTGATAGTGCCTGGGCTCTGGGTTATTGCATTATTTCTATGTACTTTGCACTGTCTGTAATTGTATTTTGGGGAGAGGGGAAGAAATTGCACATTTTTGGGAGCACATGAAGTTCCTTCCTAGAGATCTTTGTAGATTTAAAAGACCTTGTCTTGCTTGCAAACACCGGTATGTGAAACTGCTTTCAAATTCATGAACACGGATGTGAAATCCAACATTGGTTTTTGAACATCTGTATATTAAAATTTATTTTCTGCTTGTATATATGAGTGAAGCAGTAGCCAATTAGATCTGTTTTTTCTGTATAATTGCCCCTTCCACAATTACTTTTTTAAGATTTTTTTTTGTTATATTGAAGTATGCCTGAGTTTCACTGGCTTAGAAATCCAAATTCACAGTTCTCCCTGTCAGTACTGTGAAGATGTAGCCCCACTGTGGTCAGCATTGTTTCTGATAAGGAACCTGCTGTCATTTGCACCTTTGTCTCTCAGGCTACGCTGTTCCTCCGCCCTCCTCACCCATCTTTATTCTTGGTTTTTATCAATTTGATTTTGATGGGCCTCAGTTAAGTTTTTTCCATTTTCCTTTTTGGTTACTGTTCGTTTGTTGAGCTTTTTGTACCTGTAGGTTTATAGTTTTCATACGATTGGAAATATTTTCAACCATTAATTCTTCAAAATGTTTTCTTCCTCTCTACTCGTTTGAAGACCCCAGTTCCCTATGTATGCCCTGGCTTTTTATTTTTCCCTTAGTCTTTTTTTCTCTGTGTTTCATTTTGGATAGTTTCTGGGACACAGTTCAGTTCATTGGCAATAGTTTGATTCTTGTGAGGCTTAGAGTGGAGACACGCCTCAGGCCCCCAGCACGCTGCCGGGGAGCTCCGGCTGCCACATCCTCCTTCAGCCCGGGGAGACCACCCCCTCTGCCTGGGTTTCCTTTCCCTGTGCTGCAGCCCAGAAAGTTTTTCCAGGCAGTAAACTGGGCAAGCATCCGGCTCCCTCTCTGACCTGTGCTTGTTTTAAGATTTTTCCTGCCTTTTTTAAAGTTGAGGTCTTTCATATGCTTTTATATACTTTTTCTGTATTTTTCATATTTTTTCCAGTGTTTTAATTGTTAATCCATGTTTGCCCAATGTGGAATGTCTCCTTAATAAATCTTTTGAGAATGAATATGGAGGTATGGAATCCAGATCGTATTATTTCCCTTGTCTCTTATTCTCGTTCTTTCACTGCCATTTTAAAAAACATGTGTCAGGAGATATGGGTCTGGGAAGCCGTGTGTGAAGCACAAATGTGTGTTAGTCATTCTTCTTTGCTCACAGAAATTAGTTGATATAGAGAAGCTGGGGTTGGTTGACCTGTTCTTAACCTGTCTGGAGTCATGAAGAAAGAGATAAGACTGGGATGAGCAGATCTGAACAGAAGAGAGTTGGGTTGGGCATGGAGAAGGAAAGATTAGACTTAGCACAAAAGCGTGCTTGCTTTGCAGGTTGTGTGTTGCAGCCCTGTCAGTGAATAACTTCTGTGACAACCGGGAGGCCCTGTATGGTGTATTTGATGGAGACCGTAATGTGGAGGTGCCCTACCTTCTCCAGTGTACGATGAGTGACATTTTGGCGGAAGAACTGCAGAAAACAAAAAACGAAGAGGAATACATGGTCAATACATTCATTGTTATGCAAAGGTAAAACTTTAGAGTCCCTGCTATGTGTTTTCTTGCTCTTCTTTGAGTGTTCACCCCAGTAGAAAAATAGGTGCTGATCATCTTAGAACACTCATTACTGTGGATACTCAAGATGCATTCAGGCGATTTGGTTTTGCCCAGGCATCAGGAACGGACTGTGTTCCATCTGAGACATACTGATATTTTGACAACTTTGTAGGAGGCCACGTCAATGACAGGGATTTAGTTTCTCTTAGAACTGGACCTCACAGGCCTGTTGTCATGATTCCAGGTTTTCACCAGATTGCTTACAACACACTTCCTCCTCCCTCCAAATCACGTGAGCCCCAGAGGTTCTTTATACCTTCTAATGTGTGGACTTCTCTTTGAAATGGACTGTTCCTAACTCAACTTGTTCACCCTTATGAAATACTGTCACTGGTTGGAGATAATCCTTTGTGATCTTGAGATGGTCACATTTTAGGTCAGGAATGAAATAAGTCTTCATATATTGTTTTTCCCCCTTATTAAATGTTCAAGTCAATGTTACTAGCAGAATCCTAGGCCATTGTCTATAGCTTATGATCACCATAGAAATTTTGAGATGTTGTTTGTGACTCTCAAGGCTAAATGAAGATTGTGAGCATTCCCTCGTTCAAAAGACTGATCATTCTTTTGTCACGTTGATTGCTTTGCAAAGGAGTTGCCTGTCTATTAATATTGTACTGCAAACACTTGCTCATGTGGGACCAGGAAGTAAAGAGTGCTTTAAAGGTCATGGGAACAATGAGGATCTTTTCTCTCTGTCTCCTTTTTTCTGTCCCTTGATAATCTGCCAGAGGAAGTATCTATGCAACAGGGGTAGAAAAGGTATCTGCTATGGAATGCTGGTTTGAAGAAGCCTTTAACGTTACTCTTAAGTCATGAGTAGTTCCTCTTGAAGAGCTCAGTCGAGGGAGGCCCAGTGAGGTTCTTTGCTGCTAGACTCACTTCTGTCTTTCAGATTCTCAGTGGGCATGTATAGCTAGCAGTAAGTACTGATCACGGCTCCATTTAGCGAGCCCTATGTATGTACCAGTCATTGTTCTAAATACCAGAATGCTATAAGTCTGGCGCAGTGTGATGGGGGTAATGTTCCTGTTCTTACTTACTGAGGTGGGGGAAGCTCAGTGCTCTAAGAGATAATAGATGGGGCAGCCAGAATTCAACTTTGGGCAGTAAGACTCCACAGAATGTTCTAACTCTACCAGGCATGTGTATCTCCATTTCTCGTTTCACCCCATCTTGTCCTAGGAAAAAAAAAAAGCAAATAGGTAACGTACACACAGCCACATATGCATACACACGCCCTCAAGAGGTCTGCTTGTCATAGACCTGCCAACACTGGATAAGAATGAAAAATGTAAGAACCTCAAGCTCTGATGACTAGCTGTCCTTTTCATAGACACTTCTGGTTTCTGGCTTTGCTGAGCAGAATCACTGTGCCGTGGAAAGGAAGGAGGCAGGGCTGCTGGGGCCGGGCCTGGGCCCACAGCCAAATCCTGCCATGGCTGTCCAGAGCTTGGAGCTTCAGACCCGATGGCCGGCCCATCTTCAGGGTCATTTGTAGGCCTCTCATCTCTGTGTTTGTTAATAGGATGTGGGTGTGTGGTGGTCTTTTCCGTCCTTAGGAGAACTGTGCGTTCTTTGTCCGTATGATCTCCTAATGCATGTAGGCAGCCCTGGCTTCCACTGCTAGTATTGTCACTTGCCCAACCTAGACAGGGGACAGAAGCTGACAGTACCTGAGGGTCTGCCCTTGTAAACAGGAATCTTGTCTGTTAACCTTCTTGCTCCTGTCTACTCGGGGTCGGTGAGAGCCCAGGCAGCACCCCATCTGTGGGGCTGGGTTCCTTGGATTGTCAGAACTTCCAGGTGCTTTGTATGAGTAGTGGGTTAGGGGTCATGCATGAAAGCACTTTGGAGCTTGCTAACTAGAATGTCCTTTCTGCGAATACTTTGGAATTGACATTAGCCCAGAAAATCTTCACCTTGTAGAACAAGAACATGACTGGTCAGGTAGTTTTGCAGTCTGTGTGTCAGTGTCTGTGTGGTCTGTGTTGCACCTGCTTCTGTTTACATGGTCCTTTCCATTTTCCTCTCCTGGGAGCAGAGGGGCTTTAGCGAGGGCTGGGCAAAGCCGTAGTGGCCATGTCCCCAGTGTCTCTGGAGTGTTCTGATGTGGGAGTAGCCGGCTGGATGCAGCAGGACAACAGCTCTGTTATTCCACTTCAGCTCCTGGGGCTTGTAGTGGTAAAGCGACACTTTGCCCAGTTGTGAGCAGACACCTGTCTGTGGGGGGGGGGGGGGGGGGGGGGGGGGGGGGGGGGGGGGGGGGGGGAGGGTTGTGTCAGATTCCTTGGGCCCATTTCCTCTGAGAAGCTGAGCAGTGTCTGCTTTGGTGAATGAGGCTGACGTGAACCCTCAGGTTTTGTTTCCTCCTCGCCCTGCCCAGTGGTACTGTCGTCTGTCCAATTAGCAAAACTGACACGTGGTGGGTTGTGCTTGGGCTTAAACCCACTGTCTTTGGGTTTCAGGAAACTGGGAACTGCTGGGCAGAAACTTGGAGGTGCTGCTGTCCTTTGTCATATCAAGCATGACCCTATGGACCCTGGAGGATCCTTCACCTTGACCTCTGCTAATGTAGGCAAATGCCAAACGGTCCTCTGTCGGAATGGCAAGCCGTTGCCTCTGTCCAGATCATATGTCATGAGCTGTGAAGAAGAACTGAAGAGAATTAAAAGGCACAAGGCCATTATCACTGAGGTGAGGAGAGAGAGCTCGCACGCACGCGCGATTTTCCTTAGCATGGGAGGGAGGACAGGGAGCATTTCCCTTCAAGGAATGTTCTTGGGAGTTGGTTTAAAATTAAAATTCCAAATCCTCAGTGTCTCAGAGCAAATTCTTAGTATGACAGATGTGAAGACACAATGTACAGAATGGTAATCCTTTTACTGATGGCTTCTCTGTCCCAGGAGCTGTGCCAGGTCCTCTGTGGTTTTGTCCCATCTGGTACTCACAGCCACCGACGAAGTGCTGGTTTGGGTGGTGGCTGAGGGTTCTACCCCTGAGGTCACACTGCTGGTACCCATATCCTGTCTGTGCCACTAGCAGGCTGTGACCTTTAAACCTCCAGGCCTCAGTTTCCTTATCTGTAAAGTGGGAATGGTAATGTACCTGTCCTGTGGATGCAGCCAGCTCTTACTTTGGTTCATGCCTCCTGTTCCATTTGAGTAGGTTTCAGCCAGGGGCAACTTGACCCCCATGGAACATTCGTGAGCATCTGCAGACGTGTTTCTTGTCAAGGCTGAGGTGCAGAGTGCTTGGGTGTATAGAAGCAGGGCTGCCGCTAAGCTGGCCACAGTGCGCAGGGCTGCCCCCACCGCAAAGACCAGCTTGGCCCAACGTGCCGGTGGTGCCACTGTTGGGACACCCTTGAGTAACTCTACACTAGAGCAAGAAGGGTCACAGCGCCCCTTCCACAGGCACTCTGGGAGCTCTGCTTCAGTCACCAGGTCGTCATACAGTGCTGTCACCAGCTGTGTGACCCCTGCAGACGCACATCTGCCCACAGGAGGTGTCCAGTCTCATGTTGTTGGTAAAACCCTTAGAATCTTGTGTAGCCCTTTGCGGTTAGGTAGAGAGAAAGACTGAGTGGGCTAGGCATTGACCAGGGCTCTGAGCAAGACCGGCAGCTCTGCCCGGGAGTCTGGAAATGAGCGTGTGCCGATTTCCGCTTCCTGCCTGTCCTGTGAGCAGAGGATTGACATGGACGGTAGGCACTGTGTCAGGGAGCAGAGGCGGTCTAGGGTGGGACAGAATGTGGGGAATGAAGCGTTCAGCATTGTACAGTGAGAGGTTAACTGTTTCTGCTGCACTCGTGTGTGTCAGGCTTGTTCCCTCTCTGCCTCATTTTCCTCAGTCTTGTCTGCATTGCTGAATCGACCCCCTTGGTTTTGTTCCTTCTCTACCTGAGGCATGTCCCCCAAACACACACATGCATGCACAGACACACATGTGCTCACGTACACACAACCATTGGTTCTGTCGGGGAAAGCTCTAAAAGGTTGCACAGAATAATAGCAAGGGTAATTTTTGGCAAGTTGCACCCTTTGGGAGTAACAAATTACATCAGTAAAATAAAGGGAGCTGAGAATTGTGCTTGAAGCCTCGTTTAGTAGTTTTCCTTCTAAGAACACTATCGCTTGTGAGTATGGCGTGGTAGACTTGTGTGTGGAATGGCAGAAGGCCCCCAGGAACACCAAGCCAGGCATACTGTACAAAATCCCGGTGAAAGAAAGGAGGGCTTTCTTTTGTTCTCTGGAAAAACTACCAGCTTCAAGGGAGGTGGGTACACCATCTTGTTCCTGCATCCTAGACACACACTAAGTGTGGCATTTGTCATGATGGGGCTTCCCTGGAGAAGATGTTCCAAATAGAGGCACGGAGAGGCTCGGCATGGACCTGAGACCCTCCAACTCGAATAAAGAACCGTGGGGGTCCACGGGGTCCCCCCCCTCTGCCCCTCCAGCTGCAGAACAAAGGTCCTTCACTGGCAAATGGTCTGAAACTGTAGCTCAGTTCCAGAAACTGATGTAAATGGCATGAACCCAGCTGAGCAGAAGCCGAAGGCCTTCGTCCTCCCCCTTTGCTGCCAGCAGAGCAAGTTTGCAGAAGTGATGGGAGCTGGCGCTGGTCCCTCAGCATCCCCCTCTCCCAGCCGGGCATTCTGACCCGCTAGTCACACCACGATGCTCTCCAGCAGTTGTCTTTTACCTTCTTCAGTTCCATGTAGTGCTCTCCTCCCTCTCCTGGACTTTGTGGTGGGTGGACTGTTGGAGAGGAACATCAGACTGGGAGCACGACCTCCATCCTCCCTGCCTCATGTGTCTGCTCAGGGCTGGCTTACTCCAGAAAGCCTCCTCCTGTCCCATGGCTGCTGGGGCCCCTGTCGCCTGATGCTGTGTCGGGCTAGATGGTGGTTTGCTTTAGGACCCAGAGGGAATCTGGTCCCAGTAACGGGATTAGCATGGTCCCTCCTGCTTCTGACCTGCCCCAGGTTTCTGATGACGGGCAGACATTCACCACTCGCCAGAGGGCCCACACAGCACTCTCCCTGGGGTCCCCAGGTGGGAGGCCCAAGGGGAGCCACACAGGCGACCCGTGCTCCGTGTTAACGTCTGTTTGGAAACCCCTTCTAGGATGGCAAGGTGAACGGAGTGACCGAGTCCACGCGCATCCTGGGCTACACGTTCCTCCACCCCAGCGTGGTGCCCCGCCCCCACGTGCAGTCCGTGGCCCTGACCCCCCAGGACGAGTTCTTCATCCTGGGCAGTAAGGGCTTGTGGGACAGCCTGTCCATCGAGGAGGCCGTGGGCGCCGTGCGCAACGTGCCGGACGCCCTGGCTGCCGCCAAGAAGCTGTGCACCCTGGCCCAGAGCTACGGCTGCCACGACAGCGTCAGCGCCGTGGTGGTGCAGCTCAGCGTCACGGAGGACAGCTTCTGCTGCTGCGAGCTGGGCTCGGGCGGAGCCGTGCCGCCCAGCCCGGGCATCTTCGCGCCCTCCGTCAGCATGGTGATCAAGGACCGGCCCTCCGACGGGCTGGGCGTGCCCTCCTCCAGCAGCGGCATGGCCTCGGAGATCAGCAGTGAGCTCTCCACCTCGGAGATGAGCAGCGAGGTGGGGTCCACGGCCTCCGATGAGCCCCCGCCGGGGGCCCTGCACGAGAGCAGCCCGGCCTACCCCGGCGAGCAGCGCTGCATGCTGCACCCGGTCTGCCTGGCCAACTCCTTCCAGCGCCAGCTCTCCAGCGCCACCTTCTCCAGCGCCTTCTCCGACAACGGCCTGGACAGCGATGACGAGGAGCCCATCGAGGGTGTCTTCACCAACGGCAGCCGCGTGGAGGTGGAGGTGGACATCCACTGCAGCCGTGCCAAGGAGCCGGGCAAGCAGCCCGCCCCGCGCCCGGCGCCGGCCGAGGCCAGTGACGAGGGCATCGTGGTCAGCGCCAACGAGGAGGAGCCGGGGCTGCCGCGCAAGGCCGACGCCGCCGGGACCCTCGGGCGCCGGAGGGCGAATGGCTCCGTGGCTCCTCAGGAAAGGAGCCACAACATGATCGAGGTCGCCACGGACGCGCCTCTCCGGAAGCCGGGGGGCTATTTTGCGGCCCCGGCCCAGCCGGACCCGGACGATCAGTTCATCATCCCGCCGGAGCTGGAGGAGGAGGTCAAGGAGATGATGAAGCACCACCAGCAGCCGCCGCCGTCGCTCCCTGCGCAGCCGGGGGACCCACTGCCCGACTGCTGTGACACGCCGCTGTGAGCCGTCCCGGCGGGACACCGGGGACACCGGGGACACCGGCCGCTGCGCCGCGGAGGAGCCGGGCGCCCGCCACGCCCGCCCCGCCCGGCTGCATAGGCCTTCTTTCTGTGGGTGATTTTTAAAAATAATTACCACTTTCCTTCTAGTGATGCTTTACCAATATGATTTCAATGTGTTAATTTTCCCCTAACATATCAGATGTGTAAAGACGAACAAAAAGGTTTAATATATTACAGAGAAACAGTTAATGATAATGTATTATTTTTTAAAAATGGCGTTTTATTGTTTTGTTTGGAAGGCAGAGCAGTTTGCTAGTGCTAAATGATTTAATAATATTGTAATTCTGGGGGGAAAGGCCCTTTTTTTTTTTTTTTTTTTTTTTTTTTTTTTTTTTTTTTTTTTTTTTTTTTTTTTTGTCTTGAAAATGATAGACATTTGTAGAATACGGAGACTAACTCCTAGGAGTTGCTTTACTCTGTCAGGTGACTTAAGTCACTGGGATTCACTAATTTTCTCTGAGAGAACAGTTGATTGAGAAATTTCTATTGTAAATAGCTCAGTGTTGTATAGTGATGCTTCCGATGTTTTATAGTTTTGGCATAAGGACACAGTCTGAACAACTGACATTTGCCCTTCCTCCTCTGAGGAGCCTTGCCGCCCATGCCCACCTCATAACCCACCGTGGGGCCATTAGATGATGAGGCGGAGCATCTAAGAGCAGTTCTGTCCACATGAGGTGGCCCTGAGGCCACTGGGAACGAGCCTGGGCCCCTGGGGGCCTCCACCCCTTTCCTTCCACCCCTGCCCCGCCCCTCCACTTTTGCAGACACTTTTTAATTGTGTTCCTTACTCCTGCCCCCATCAGCATGATTGTATAGAGTTCAGTTAGATCATTTACATACCAAGAGTTATAGTAAAGCAGAATGCACAAATGAACATGTCATAATTTTTGTTATAATAAATATGAAATTTACAAGTATTGGACCTACCTGGTTTTGTCTCAGCAGCCAGATGTTTCTGCAGACAGTCACTCCATGGGTGTGGAGTGAGTGGGTGGGGCGCTGAGGCTGTCAGATATTTCTGTTTTTTGAAGAGAAAAACACCCATTGGGTTAACAGGACATTGAATGAGGTAGTGACATGGACATTATCACTAACAATTTAGATAGTTGGTCTTACAGCCCTTCTGGTTCTTGTTATTATGTCGGCTGCATGTTAAACGGGGAACAGAGAGAGGGGTTGCATGGCGAAGCTCCCTGGAAAACTCCCACAAAGCCACCTTCGTTTTCAGTTCTCTCAGGGTCCCGTTAGGTACCTGAACAGGCTCACAGACCTTTATTTGAACAGTGAGAATCAGAAGCTGGTCGGCTCACTGTCCAGGAGGAGAAAATGGCAGTGCAGCCGGGCTCAGTAGGACACTCAGCGTTCCTAGCAGGCTGACAGCCCCTCTTACAGACTAGGCCCTGATGCTGCAGCGCGTGCGTCGTGGGCTGGACACTACTGGTCTCTCACGGTCCAGCTCCTGTCTTCCTTCCTCAGGCCTGCCCTTGAGTGTTACCTGCATAGTCAGTGACAGTATTTCCCTACTTGTGGACACGGTGATGGGCTGGCTGGCCCTTTGCTTGGTGGGCAGATTCATCAGTGAGCCGGCCTTGTCCCAGCGATGGCCATACTTCATTTGTGGGAGGCTACTCGCATACCAGGCTCATTAAAAGCCACGAAGGCCGTGGAAGAGTCAGCCAGTAAGGGACTCGGTGACCAACAGACTAGACCGCCCACGCCCAGCCAGAGCTCTCTGCTCTGGGCTGCTAGCAAAACTGCCCCAGGACCCCTGCGCCCAGCCCCACCAGCCCCCTGCCTTCCTCAGTCTCCCCTCCGCTCCGAGCAGATCGGAGCAGACGCAGGTACCAGCTTTCACACCAGGGAGACAACACAGAAGATGCTGGCTGGTTCTTTAACCTGTGCGGGTCTTCAACCCCTGGGGGCGGCTGCGTGTGTGTCTGTGTGTGTGTCTGTGTGTGTGTGTGTACTTTGCTTCCTCTGCAGCTCACTTCCAGAGCAGTCGTCACTTACTGCCCCGCCGTGTCAGCAGCCATTTGAGAATTCCCGCAGCGACCCGACACCAGCCAGTCTCGTGAGGACGCTGGTCCTTTCCTGACTGCCCCCTGTGCAGATGGAGAGCGGGCAGCTGGTGGGTCAGTGCTTCTCTGTGTATTGTATCAAGTCATGCTGAGCACACAGTGCATCTAAGGTGCCGTGGAGATAAAGGGCCAAACGTTGCCCTTTGGGAGGAAGCTTGGGGTAAATAGACATGTGCTTGAAAAGATAACATGAGCATGGTGAGCGTCCAGAGAGGGGGAGACATAGGAACTTATGTGGGAGCCTCCCAGTTATTTGCTGACGAGTTGCTTTTCGCTGCGGCTCATCACAGTAGCATCTGATAAATGAGGTAAACCCTAAAGTACTTACTATTTGGAGATCCCGACGCCATGAGGTTTCCAGGATTTGAGCTAGAAGAAACTCCTGCCTGCTGGGAAGGCCAGGGGACTGGGAAAGGGCTGGAGAGGGGGAGCAAGAGGTTGGAGCAGAAGCTTGTAGAAGGTCTGAGGGGGCTTGCAGCCTTGCTAATGGGGCTCCTGAGTGGGGACCCTGACGCTGAGGAAGGCACTGGGGGACCCCCGACACCCAGCCTGTCCTGGTTTCTCTTGATTGCTTTTGTCACAGCACCACCTGCTGGTGAGGTTAGACTTTGGGTGGAAATGGCCATAACTCTCAGTCTAAGACTTATCTTTCTTTCCTCCGTGCTTCCAGAAGAAACAGTTTACATTATTTTCCTGGACGCATCAAAGCAATCCAAAGCACTATTACAGAGTCGGAAAAGCTGAATAAACCGTGTTGCTACTGCACCTGTGGAGGTCCACTTTGTAAGGTAGTTCAGTTGATGACCGCTGGCCCCTGTGATGGGCGGTCTTTCCATGGGAAATGGACATGCAGACATGTCAAGAGGTGCGACCGGAATCGTAGCATTGACCTGGAAGAGAGGAAGTCAGTATCAACAGCCATCCAATTCCCCATTGCCCATGGTGAAAAATACATACATAAACATCCATAAGCTTTGGATATTCTTACAGGACACCTGAGAGTCAGCTTGCTGCTGCTACTGCCCAAAGAGGAGAGAAACACCAGTTTTTACTTGACTGTGTTAACTCCCATGGGAACACTCATTGACAGTGTCTTGAATTCACCCCGAGCCATCAGGAAATGATGGAATTTCTATATAGTGTGGGGGTTGTGTTATCTGCCGTACCTACCTCCCCAGCGATCAAACCAGGTCATGTATTTGAATTTGTAGATAGGAAAGCCTTACGTAAGTGGAAGTATTGTCATGGGTGTAAAGGAAGCACTAACAGTGGCCAGAAAGAAAATAATTGGGAACACAACAAAAGTGCCTTTTTAAATTAAAAACTCTTTTAGATTATCTGTTGAATCATTACAGAAGAGAGATGAGGTGATGATAGAGGAAATAGCTCTTCTCCTTTCTTACCATCGAATTTCTTTTTTTCTTTCAATTCTTCCCCCAACGTATATTTTGTGCAAATGAATCCGTGTAAACTTGGTTCTGTTTCACTGTGGTCAATCATCTGTCATCAACTGATTGCTTTTGCCACGTATCCGAAAGATGACTCTAGATTTTTATTATTTTTTTTAATTCCCACCACCACCGCCAAAATACCAAAATTGCAACCAAGATCAGACTTAATTTGGCAAGCCTGTACCCTGGTCACTAACGGGAAGGTCCTACACGTTGCCCCTTCCCTTCCAGAAGACTGAGGCTGAGCACTTGATCGGAGGAGATAGACAGGGTGCCCTAAGCTGCCTTCCATCTTCCAGGCTGTGTGATGAAGTAGAAAGCCGTGCTGTCCCCTGCCCTGAATGTAAGTGCCCACAAACAAGGACTGCTTTTGTTGGGCTCCAGGTCACAAGCACCTCGTTTTATTTTAAGTTAGAAACACAATGTTCTGTCCGGTTCAAAGAGGCAACACCAGAACACTTGCAGGATTTTCTTCCATGTGCCTATGACGGGAACGACTCCCACCTCCATTCCTCTCTTCTTCTAAGGATGTGTCAGTAAAATGCTTCAAACTAGAAGGCCTAGTACTTTCCACTCATGACTGTTTCTTAGGCCTCATTCCAGTGACATTGTACTTCCCCCTCGTTACAAATCTTACCTGTTGAAAGGAAGTTGAAATCGCAATTGAGAGAAATTTTCCAAATGTTGCACATCTGCATGTTGACTTTTCACGAGCACATAGAGAGGTCATTAGCTGTTGTGAATCTTTATGAAAACTGCTTCACAATTAACATCGGGAGGTTCTTAAATCTGCTGATAGAAATTGCCAGGAATAAACCATGCACGCAAAATAGTTTGTTTTATAATCTATAAGCCATTTTAAGAACCATTTGACTATTCCTTTCCCTAGAACATGTCAGTGGATTAAAAATAGCTCCCCGAAATGTGTGTCACATCCCTGCCGACCTGAAGTACAACCAGCCGTACTTTTTCTTTGCAAGTGATAATGCGCTGAAGCCGTCTTCTCTCACAGGTAGACCCATTAGGTTTTTTTTCCCTAAAACCTTTATTAGGCATATATTACCATGCTATCTGCATCCAATTTGCATATAGTTTTTATGTAAACATTTTTATGACTCCTCCACTCTTCACATTGAAATCCTATGACATTTCTTGGATGACGATGTGTTGACCTTGTCCTTGTTCCTTCTCGATTACTGGCACATCGTCTAAGAGGGATGAGTCAGTCTCAAGAAAGAAAGGGCAATGGGTGAGAATGGCCGAGGACCCTGGTGTGCCCAGAGCTCGCTGCCTTTCCTGTCCACTTCTGTCGAGTCTGAGTATCATGGGGCAGAAATGACCTTGAGAGGTCACCGACTGCCTGCTTCTAGGCAGACTCCAAACTGTCACTCTGCTGAGTGTATTATGTTTGTTTGTTTTTGTTTTTTCCTGCTGGAGCTCTACAGATAAAGGCTTGACGTTCAACTGCCAAGCACCTACACAAATAAGTTGTCAGTATCTGGAATGATCTTGTTTCTCTCTCTCTTCACCGTTCCCTCGTGAGGTTGTAAGCTTCACGAGTAGAGACTTGTCTGTCTTCATGAAGTGTCCCAAATATGACCAACAGTCCCAGGCCTTTAGCAGGCATGTGACAAATGGCAAGTGGAGACATGAGTGACTTCTTCCTCCTTTCCTAAGAAATTTTTTTTTTTTTTAAGATTTATTTTTATTGTTTTTGACAGAGAGAGAGAGAGAGATACAGAGACAGAGAGAAGGGGGTGGGCCCAGAACAGTCTCCATAGTTGCACATCATTGGTTTTTCCACATAGTTTCATTCCACAGGTGGGTACGGGGCTGCACAGGGCAGGAACTGGGCCGGGGTCTCACCCCGGTGAGAACTGAACTGGGGGCACTCCCCAGTTCAGCATATGGGTCCGCACGGGCCAGGACCAGGATTCGATCCTCTGTCCCTGGGGCTGCAAAGAGTGCTCAACCCACTGAGCCATCCAGCTTCTCTTAAGAATTTTTTGAAGCTCAAGGAGTAGTGGCCTGAGGGAGCGGATCCCAAAATGCCTGTCACAGTCCCAGGACATGAGCAAGGAAGTCTAGGGAGATCCTGTTTGGACAGCATCTTCTAGACTAGGGATGTCAAACTGGTGGCCCGCAGGCCGCATGTGGCCCCTGAGGTAATTTTTTGTGGCCCACGAAGCTCTGAAATAAAATGAAAATAGAAAAAATGGTTATGAAGAAAATAGCGCTTAGGGGAGATCGAGGCAATACCATACACAATTCCCTCGTGAACCCTGTAACTACTGAAGACGAGTATACACGTGGCCCAGTGCCTTTCCTGGGGGCCTGTGGGCGTGTATAAACGCACTGACTCAGTTCCGGCGACGTTTGTAAATGTGATGTGGCCCGTGTGCATCTTGCCTGTTGCACCAAATGGCCCGTGTTTTAATTGAGTTTGACACCCCTGATCTAGACTCAGCTTTCCTCGTCTGGTGAACTAAGTGCCGCGGTCGCAGGTGAGTGACCCCATGGATCCAATCTCCACACGATCATCCTGCCTCTTAACAGAAAGGTCACTTGGGGACACCCCAAGCAGAAGCATGGAGGGTCAAGCAAAGTCAGATCTTGGGGAGATTCTTGACTTACAGGGAACATTGGCTGTTAAAGTCTGAGTTAGGAAGCTAATCTGGGAAAGGTAAGGTGCCCTGCTAGGAGCCAAGAGGTACGGGAGGCCGGGAGCACCCCACCCCACCCCCCAATAAGCAGCCTGGCAGCCAACCCCATCCTCCTGACCGCCCCGTGGTCACACATGCTCCTCTCTCTGCCTCACAGGATGCGTTTCCGGGGGCCTCCGGCTCGCTAACCTCTTGACTCTCCTGTCGTTGCCAAATACAAGGGCCAGCCTGTCTCCTGTTAACCTCTCCAAAGCTGTCGATGTGAATCCCTTCCTGTCCTCATTGTCATCTCAGCTCTTGGCTGGCTTCCTTACAGAAAACACAAATCCTTGGCAAGATTAATATTGACCACAAACGGATGTTTCTCCACTTTTTTTTTTTTTTGCATCTCATTTTTCAATCTCATTTTAACTTGTTGCAACTATAATATGTTACAATTAGACATTACAGGCAGGAGCTGGGGATAAAGGCAACATCGATAGACGGTCGAATATCGAGGTGTTCCACATAAAAATGAATCCCTTTATTATGTCCTTGAGGCGCGCAACTGCTCAGAGCAGCACAGTCCTGGGAGGCCGGAGCATCGATGAGCCCCTGGCACCCACCCCGGGCCTGGAGCTGAGCATTCCGGTCTCTGCGGCTCAGGCTCCCGCAGGAAGAAGCACAGGCTGTAGCCTTCTCCCCAGCCGCACGGTGGGTGCGGGGCTGGGATTTCGGGGTCCAGATTCAAGAGGACATGTCATTTCTACGGCTCTGCAGTGAGAGAATGTTCAGGAAAGCTCTGGCTCCAGCTGCTTCTCCACCTGGATTGGTCTCGGTGACAGTGCTCAAGAAATAAATGGGAAAAGGAATTACAGAATTACTGTTTGAGGGCAACGTTCCAGACGACTTAACCAAAGGCTTATTAATCTCTCTCTCTCCCCTCACTTTCCTACGGCTGCCATAACCAAGCACCATACACCAGGTGGCTTAACGCAGCAGAATTTCTGGAGTCTAGACATCTGACCTTGGGTGTTGGCCGGGCCGGTGCTTCTGAGACCTGGAGCGGGGAGCCCTTCAGTGCCCCTCACTGCTTCTGGTGGCATCTGACAGGTCCTGGTGTCCCTTGGTTGGCGGCTGCATCCCATCGCTGCCTCAGTTGTCACAGCGTCCTCTTCCTGTGTGTGTCTGAGTCTAAGCTTTCTAGCCATATGGGATTTAGGGCCCGCTGTGATCTGTGACCTCATCGTAACGAATGACATCTGCAGTGACCCTGTTTCCAAGTCACGTGGTGACGAGCTGCTGGCTAGGACTCAGCCACACGTGTGTACAGCGCCCTGCTATTTATGAAGCAGTTATGTCGTTACCATCTTGCCCAAACCATTCCATTCTGACGGCAGACACAAGTAGATCTGGACCTGTACCATCCCTGATGACTGCACACCCAGGATGGCACCTCCCCGGCCACCAGCAAGGTGAGCTTTGGGGTGCTGGAGGAACTCCTGTAGGTAGGACTCAAGGCGGAGCCGCCACGTTGTGACTGGGACTCTAAGCCATCGCGCTGGAGCCACACCGCCCTGGAATCGTTGCCCCTGTGGAGCCTGCCTCCTTCAGAGCTGCCAGGGTCACCTGAGCAGCCCTGCAGGGCCCCACAGGGCCCCACAGGGCTCCGCGCCCACAGGACTCCCCACTCAGAAGGGCCGCTCGCCAGTGCTCACGCTCTGCTTGTGTCTTGAAATTCCTGATCATTTTTAGACCAGGCGCCTTGTGTCTTCACGTTGAAAATTTTGTAGCGGGTCCTGCCCAGGGACTTCTTTACAATGCAGATGCTCAGGCCCCACCCTGCACCCCCTGAATCAGAACCTGCATTTTAACAAGCTCCCCCGGGCGGTTGCTATGCTCGAGAAAGTGGGAGAAGCCCAGCTCTTCCCTAGAAGTTAGTCCCAAAAGATGTTTAGTAAGAGGAGAGGAAACATTTTGAAAAATGCATGTAGGCTGATGAAAATGTTGGCAACCTACTGATTTTTTGTTGTTGGTGTTGTTTTTCCCCTTTGTAATAGTGTTACGCTTAATATCTTGGAATATACAACATGCACACATTGTCTCCGAAGACTCACACCCAACCGCCCAGAACGACCTTGTCACGGCATGCAGGCAGGGAACAGGAACCAAGTGCTGCTTCGGCCCACCCCCTTCATTTTGGAACTGTGGCCACATATTCCACCCTCTGTGTCTTGGCCGGGATACCGGGAAATCCTTGGGGAGGTGAGGGAGATCCATCCTTGGGTTCACTTGCCGCCTCTGGCAGGTTTACTGGCTTCAGGTGCTTCCGGAGCCTTAGGCAAGCCCCGTGCCTGTGCATTGTGAGTCAACTGCACTCGCCCACATGTGCCCACCACACGTCTGTGGCCAGTGCTTTCTGAGCTTGAGGTCTTTGGGTGAATGTGTTCCTCAGCACGGCAGTCCCACGGCATTTAAGGCACCGGGTGCTCTGGCCCCACCTGCAGGACACGACTGTGCTGTTACTTGCCTTTCATCCGTTCAGAAGGAGTTTCACGCCCTCGTCTCAGATCCCCCTACTCTGCTGTGTGACACACAGTCTCTGGGCCAGCTCCGCCTCAACACCACCAGTGTCTGCCCACGAAGGGAGGATGGTGCCCATAGGGGACGGGTGCCCCCTCCACCCACCCCCTTAGATTGATTTGCCTCAGGAATTCCCGTGTAAAATCATAGACATCCCTGTAACGCAAAGGAACACGCGTGCGTAAGACTAGGTACCAAAAAAGTTACCGTAACTCGCTGAGATCCACTGTTTCCAATCTTATAATGAAATCTGAAGTAGAATGGAGGTTACTGAGGCCTGGGGGAGGGGACACGGGGAATTAGTAGTTAATGGGGACAGAGTTTTGTTTGGGGAAGGTGGTAGAAGTTCTGGAGACAGATAGTGGTGATGGTCGCACAACAATGTGAACGTAGTTAATGCCACTGAACAGGACACATAAAAATAGCTAAAAGGTAAGCTTCGTGTAAATGTTGAGTCCCTGTAGCAAACTTGTAATGTGAGGCTTTAAAAAACAGAATGATGGGCAAGTATGTAAACGTTCTGGAGCAGTTACTAATTTTAAAAGCACAAAAGGCTGTATTTCGTGCACACCTGAGTATGTGAACTGGGGTTCCCATTAGCTAATGACAGCAGATCTCCTGAAAGTTTCCGCGGTTTCCTAGAAGTTTCTAAAAGTGTGTAGCATCCTTTCGCTGCCCTGTGCAGGGTAATGAAGGGAAGAGACGCCGTCCTCTCGGGAAAGCCCTTTCCGTCCTCACAGGAGCGTGGTCAGGCGAGTCCCTCGTCACCGAGGGGTAGCCTGGCAGCTGGAGAAGATCACACCTGTTCATTCTTGGCCTCGGGGGTGTCCCTGTCCTCCTGGCTGTCAGAAAGTTCTCCTGGTGAGGGTGGGAGAGAGATGGTGAGAAAATAAACTTCCCATGACGATGTCTAGATAAGAAGCCACGGCTGTGAGGACAGGGTGAGCGGGGCCTGGCCCCCAGCCCAGGAGGAGAGGACGGTGGAGGGGTGTTGGGTGGCAGCAGACTTAACAGCGGCCAATCGGATTCTGTGTTTGGTAAGGGAACTACCGGTAAGGCAGACTTGGTGACAGAAATCAAGACGTGGTTTGTATGGTCTGTACTTCACCTGAAATAACTGTGGTTGGCGTGGGTCGGACCACAGTGTGAACACCATGTTCAAGTCTAGGACCAGTTCTCTTGGGGCGGGAGAACCACACTAGTGTCGTCGTGAGCTCAGGCCGGGGAGGGCCGGGGAGGGCCGGGGAGGCAAGACCCTGGGAACTGGATAAGCGCATTGCGCGGAGCCAGGCCTAGGCCTGATTTTAGCCACAGTGAACGTTTCCTGTTGGGTCAGTTGTCATGCACGGATCCCAGAGAGTGGTGACCAGCTCTCCTAGGAAGTATTTACACCCAGGAGGTGTGTTTACACCTGGAGGAAGCCCGGAGGAGGAGGAGAGGAAATCACTTCCTAAATCCATTCTAGCTTCTCTGTGTATTTGGATGATACCTCTGGCTGCACACGTAGTTCCTAGTAAAACCACATTTCATTTTTAGTATAGGGAATTTTGAGGTGGTGGCAAGTTTAAGAAAATCTCCCCCCCCCCCCCCATGAACAAGAATCAAAAACAGTTAAGAATAGAAGCAATATAGAAAACAGAAGAAACGTTGCTTTTACAGTTTGTCACAAGGCCACTAGGGGGCAGGGGAAGACAGCTATTTGGAGCCACTAGAAACCATCTCAAACCCAATCCCTTTTTTCCCCACCAGAAAACTCTTGAGTAAAAAAAATCGTATGGCACAAACCAAAAGTGCTTTCAAGGGAAAATAGAAAGAATAATTGAGGAGCTCTCCTCAAAGAGATAATTGCTGAGGTTTTTTTTGTTTTTTGTTTTATTTTTAGAATTAATAAAAGACATGATTCTTCAGATTCAAGTTATAGGGAATCCTGAGAAATATAAATAAAAGTAAAGGTACATCTAGACAGATGAAAATGAAACTGAAGACCACCAGAGAGGGCAAGAGGGACAAATCTCTCTGGATTAATGAACTAGAGATCGGAAAAAAACCCAAAAAAAACAACAGGTTTACCTGCAAAATAACAGCAGCCTGGTTGTCAGGAGCTTTCTCAGTTTCAACAAGAGAAGTCAGAAGACAACGCTCATGCTGACAGAAAACCATCACCAATGTGGACTTCAAAACTGAGCCAACCTGCTCATCAAGACGAGAGCAAAATAAAGACATCTTCAATCAAGGAGAAATGGAGAGTTTACCCATAGCAGACCCTCCCTGAAAGAAATATTTTAGAATACACAGGGTCTGGCAGAAGTAATGCCCCTTTTTATGAGCTGGTAATCTGTACCAAATCTTTTATTCGGTTACTAGGACAACATGGCTATTCACACTATAGGACTTAAAGGGGGGCGTTACTTCTGCCAGAACCTAAAGGGAATGAGTTGGGGCGGGAAGGCCTTTTCCCCACCACTCTCCTCCTATTGGACTCCTCTCCAGGGCATCCCTGCACCTCCATCCTCGCGGTTAGGAGGGGCTGGAGAGGCGGGTGCCGGGGAGGGGGCGGCCGGAGAACATGGACCTTCCACTAACACCACTGTCCCAGCGTCATACGGACCCGCTCCCTACACATGTGATCTGAATGCCTCTGGTGGGGGTTCCCTATCACCTCACAACTCCTGGGACAGGAGGCAGCTGGAGGGACCCCAAACCTTATTAGGGGGCCCCCAACGGTCTGCAATAGCCCAGGCCACAGAAATGGCCACACTTTCTGACTTTGTGGGGGAATCTCCCCACTGTCCTGTGACCGGTCCCTTGTCCCTTGCAACAGTACCCCATTGGGGGGCACCTGCTTTGTTGGGGTTCTCCGTGACAGAGTCCAGATGGAGCAGTTAACTTGGGAGATGATCCTAGGAGAGGCTGGTAGGGGCAAGGGGACGTGAGACAGAGAAGGGACAGGAAGGAAGCCCATGGGGTTGGGCCAGCGACCACTGTGGGTGCTGGGAGCTTCACTCTGTTCAGAAAACTCCAGAAGCCACACCTCAGTTATTGGGCCTGAGGGGCCAGGGAGCTGAGGCATTTACGCCCCAGGTGCTGCCCGCCGTTGCCGGGAGGCTGCTCCCAAGGACCGTGAGTCCCGGGCAGGCACTTTGGCTGCTGCAGGGGCGACACAGGGGCTCCCGGTCAAAACAAAGTCCTCAGGCCCCGAAAGGAGGTGCTGGCAGTTGAATTTGGTCCCGTTGGTGCTAAAGAGGAAAGACAGGTGCGGGCAGGACGCCGTTAGCATCTGCTGTCGCACCTGCGTTCACTGCCTTTCGGAGAACGCACTCTTTTTTATTTCAGTTTTTTACAGGTGAAAATAAAAAGACCCCAACAAATTCAGGGCCGGGCTGGGCAGAGGTGAAGGCGCTTTAGAACGTCCTGTTGCTCCCTGGTGTTTGTCTAAATGCTCACTGCCCCCCCCCCCCACGCCCAGTTCTCCTGGAAACGTTGTGAGGGTTGCAGACAGCCCAGCGCTGCTCACTCTCATTAAAGGCACAGAATCTAAAGACACCCGGGTGTGCGACGTGCCCACTGGCTCTGCAAGCCACCTGGCAGGTAGACGTGTGCTCGGAGAAGCCCGCAGGTGCAGCTGGCCTGGTGAGCGGCAGGTGAGGCATCCCAGTGAGCAGGAAATCCAGGGTACTTAACCTCCCGGGTGACAGGAACTACAAGAGACACACGTGTGCACATTCGAGTGCTCTAAAGAGCTGGCGAGGAGCCGTCGGAGAAGCGCCCCCTTTGGCGCCCCGTTTGGCACCCCGGAACCGCAGTGGAGTAAAAGGCTTTCGGCAGTGACAGGAAGGACGCAGAGCCCACGGCCCGGCCCCCCTGCAAGTGAGCCTCGGGGGTAACGCAGAGCGCGACCTGTCTCATCCCACTGGACTTCAATGACCCCCCTGCGTCTCCTCGTTTGTTCCTTTCTTCGGTCTGCAGTTGGATTGGAAATGCCCAGTATCTCGTAAGGTCTCCGCTAGCCTGGATCTTCATTATCTGCAGGGGGTCCCCTTAGCGACCTCCTCTGTAAAGGGGAGATGCCCCCTCTGGTCCCGCCTCTCTGCCAGGCTCTGGCTGCGGAGAGGAAGCAGATCAGGTGGGAGCCCGGCGTCTGTCTCGGCCACTGTTAACGAGACGGAATAAAAAGGCGTGACGTGTGCATCCTTTCTGGAAGGAAATGGAGCCGACAACTCCTCTGCCCCTGCGCTGAAACAGGCCACAGTACTTAAGTGTGAGGCTTACTCCAGGCTCATCCCAGCGCCAGCTTTCTCCATCCATTCCCTCATGCCCAGCGAGCCAGACTCGCAACCAGCCACCCCTCTCCCTTCCCAGCCCTTCTTCCACTTGTCCACCCAGCCACCCCAGTGGCCTCCCTTCCTTCCTTCCTCCCTTTCTTTTCTCTTTCTAGGAACTCTTTATAATTAAGAAGATCAGGCGTTTGTGGTGGTGGTTATATGAATTGCAGACACTTCTTTTTTCCATTCTTCCTTTTGAAAAACTTGGCATAGACTGGCTGTTTTTTCTTCCCACACAAAAGATTTTTTAAAAGTACTTGAACACAGTCTCCTCTTTTCCGCCTCTGAATTTCGAATCAGAGGTTGGAGAAGTGTGGAAGTGGGGTGTTCTTCGGGAGAGAGGAGACCCTCGGCCTTCAGGAACCCCTCTGTGGTGTGAGACCCCCAGGGCCTGCCCCCAAGTCACAGGTGGGCACTGCCGCTCCTGGGGCACGGGAGGCTGGCAGCCTTTCTCCTTGTAAGCCTCATTTCATGGGAACCCGAGTGCTGGGAGAATCTCACAAATCCATTTCAAGAGAACAGAGAGAGCAGAACCGGGAGTGGGCTTATGTGGAAACACGATACAGGCAGGCCTCTGCGTGCCCCCGGCCCCCGCCTCCCTCCCGTGTGCCTGGGCTGCTGATGAGAGGCCACACGCTGGGGTTCCGCGCGTGGGATGCTGGAGGGCATGCCTCACGGTTTCAGGCTGCCCTGAGCCATCACCGTCCCGTGATGTGTAAGCCACGTCCGACAGAAACCGAGAGATCCCTCGACGTGGCTGAGGAAGGAAGGATGCACATGGGCCACATGCTCCATGTGAATCTTTGGCCCTGACAGAACATTCTAGAAGCGTCCTGGGGCTTCAAGAGTCACACACAAAGATTCCAGGCATGCAACAAGCTTGAGGGCTGTCCTCGAACCCTCCTCCTCTCCTCAGCCCTGTAGTGTGAGCGACGGGAACACCCACCAGGCAGGTTCCAGACACCTGCAGACATCCCTTCACGTATCTGCACAACCAGCCCGGGGGGCAGAACCGGGCTCACCCGCTTCTGGCAGGTGGGAAACTGAGGGCGCGGGCGTTTAGGAAGCTTGGCCCAGACTAGCCACCCAGTGAGGGGCAGAGCTGGGGGCAGAGCCCAGGGCCCGCGGCGCTCAAACCCAGACCTGAAAGAAGAGCAAATGTGATCTAAAGGGAAGGTGGGAAAGAAGCTGAGAAAGAGGCGAAGACGTCTGAGCAATGGAAGACTGAAGTGGAGGCGGCGAGGAACATGGCCGGGTTCCCGCTTCTGGTGTCTGACCTTGTCACCCCTGGGCAATGTCTGCTGTGAGTCGACCAGGAACGGGACCCCAGGGTCTCAGGCTCAGCACCTCAAATTCCCTTGCTCTACAACCCGAGGCAAATCACTTTGTTTTTATTCGTTTATTTGTGTGTGTGTGTTGGGGGGGTGGGGGGGGGAATTAAATATACATAAAATTTACCAGTTTGTTGGTTTTTTTCTATGTTCAAGTGTAGATAGAATTTAGTGGCATTAAGGGCATTCACAGTGTTGTGCACCCATCAACCTTGTTCATCTGCAGAACTTTTTCATCGTCCCAGACAGCAAGTCTATACCCATCAACCTCCCCACCCCAACCTCCCACTCCCCTCTGTCTTTACGAATTTGACTGCTCTGCCCACCCTGCAGACGTGGGGGCAGGCGGCACTTACCTGCGTGTGTCTGGCTGGTTTCCTTCAGCATGAGGGTGACAAGGTTCATCCAGGTTTAGCGTGAATCAGAAGTCCATTCCCTTTTTGAGGTTCAGTAACGTGCCGTTGTGTGCACAGATGCCGTTCCGTTCTTCGCTCCCCTGTCGATGGGCACGTGGCTGCTCCACCTTCGGGTTGGGGTGACTAGTGCTGTCCTGCTGGTGCACGGGGTCTGCTGGAGACCCAGCTTTCAGTTCGTCCGTGTCTCCAGACCCTCGCCCCCCTCTCAGCTTGTTCGACTTTCCATAGACAAGATGGCTTAAAACCCAGAAACGTATCCTCCCACATTTCCGGAGGCCGCAAGCCTGAGACCCAGGTGCCAGTCACATTGGTTCCTCTGAGGCCTCTCTGGGCTGGCGGATGGCCGTCATCTCCCTGTGTCCCCATGTGGCCGTCCCTCAGTGTGTCTGTGTCTGAATCTCTTCTTATGAGGACACTGGTCAGGTTGGATTAGGGCCCATCCTAGTCACCTCATTTTTAACTTTATCACCTCTTTAACGGGCCTGTTTCCAAATACAGTCACATTCTAAGGATCTTGGGGTTAGAACTTCAAATATGGATGAGGGGGAGGCACACAGTTCAGTCCATCACACCTCTTTCCTTGGAGGAGAAGCTTCTGATCCAAGTGGCAGCCATGGGTAGACGACGGTAACAGGTCTATGCACTTCAGTTCCCCCCATCGGTTTCTCTCCCGGGGACAATCCTCTGGTCGCGTGGTTATGTGTACAAGAACATGTGTGTGTGCTGGGGCCGGGCTAAAACAGCCCACTGACTATAAAACTGTACAATTCTGTATTTCAAAACTATTCCCAGAGACTGTGAGTTATGAGATGACGTGGGAAAGAGGAGGGGGAGGTCAGGAGACGGGATGCTCCAGCAGGGAAGCCCACTGACAGTCCAGATTTCTGCTCGTCCCCAAGTCCAAGGCCCTCACGTCAGTTCTGTGCGCGAAGCCACCGCCTCTTGTGTGAGAGTGACACCCCTCGCTTCACGTGGATCGATGTGGACCAAGGCACAGCTTTCTTCCTCTCCTGGAAGCATAAATTCAGGTCAGTTTGGCACTCATCTGCTCACCAGGTCTTGGCCGCCTCTCTGGACCTTGGGGCTCTTTGAGTACTTACAGTCTTTGTGCAAATAAGCAGCCTCCTGGTGGCTGGCCCAGCTGTGAGGCCCACATCTGGAAACCATCCTTGGTCTTGGCTTAGCCGTTGAGGCTCAGGAGATGTGTGTGTGTGTGTCAGGTACAACCACACCCTGCCTGGCAACCCCCACACAAGGCCCTATATCAGGCAGAGGTCTTGGGAGCTGGCGGCTGAGCTTGGAGGTTGTGTGTGGGTTAAATCCTAACAGGCCACCAGCCAACAGTGTCACATCTGTGCTCCCATCCCACCATCCTTCCTGGGTTTCCTTGGCAGGACCCCAGTGCCCGGCCGACTGCAAGCTCCAGCATATAACCCACTTACCTTACTGCGTCTCTCCGATGTCCTCCCTATGGCTTGACCATGGTTGTCTGAGCCTGGAACTATACCCCCTAGTGTGGGATTTATGCCCAGGATTTATGGTGCAGGTATGAGGGTGGCTCATTTCTACATCACACAGTGCTTGACTCGTTTTGGACCAGTGACATCTGTCCCAGGAAGAGAATGCTCTGCCTGACCTCCCTACGGGGCAGTGAGTACCACAGCGGGGTCTGTATGTGGGGAGAAAGGTGGCATTTCTGGGAGAACCAGGGTTTATCTGAGCAAATGTGTGTATCAGGTTTTTGTGGTGAGCGCCGGCTGCTCTCAATAGATTTGAGGTCTGACTAATCTCATGAGCCAAAAAACATCCTCATTGATGGGCTTATCTGGCCTGACCTATATTTTTTTTCTTCCTTGAATAGGTGTTTTGTTTTGTTTTGTTTTTTTGGTAATTTCTTGGGTGTAAAAATTTAAAAATGCAGGTAACACAAGGGATTCTGGGATTTGCCTTGCAGCCGCGAGGTCTGGGGAGTGAATCCCAGCCCCAGCCTGGGAAAACCCATATGCTGGATTGCGCACAACTTGGTAACCACCGAATGGTGGTGAAGATTTTTGCCTCCCATGAGGGAAGCACCCAGTTTAGTTCCCATCCTGCGTGGTCCCACAGCTACCTATATGCAATAAAACTGTGTTACAACTAGTGTATAACTATGGAAAGTGCAGCTTTAAAACAGAGTAAAGTGCTATAAAGTGCTAACAATGAGGGGGTTAAGAATAATAAGCTCTTGGAAATTTAAAGTCTATACAACAACCAAAATAAAACTCATCAACATTGGGTTTATTAAGTACAGTGGAATAAATTAATACAAATGACAAAAAGAGGAAAAGTATGGAAGATAAGAGACACAGAAGGTTATTCCTGAAGGTCCAATGTCTGACTAATAGGAGTTTCAGAATGAGAGAATAGAGACAATGGACAGAAAAAAATAAATCACTGGCTCAAAACAAGTGACCAAGGAGCCAGCGCCACAGCTGGAAATGATCCGCTGCGATGCTAGTACACAGAATCTCTACCTTCCATTTATTCTGTCAGGGAAAAAAAAAATGTGAGTGGAGTTTGTGCTCTGGAAAGATGAAGCTGTAAACCAAGAGAGAGGAAGGACTGAGATCCTGGGAAGAGTGCATGTACCCCAGGAAAAAGGTGAAGAGAAGTTTCAGGAAGGCTGACCTGGAGCAGGCGAACAGAGAGATCAAGTAGAGAAGGCTCTGGAATAAAGGGGGGTCCCCAGAATATCTGGTCACTAGGGCACGATGAAAGGTAAACCAATGGCAGAGCCGATGGAGCATTTGAAACAAAATAAGTCATATTCACATAGTCACACTAATATAATTTAATTTAAAACCATGATCCATCACAGCAGAGACTAGATACCATCTAGGACAGATAAATCAAGACCGAGCTATGCAAGCCCATTGTACAGTAATGTGCAGGCAATGGCTGGAAGCCACAGCTCACAGACTTCAAAGTGGTTGCCTCCAGGTGTTAGAACTAGAGTGTGGGGGGAGGGGAGAGGAGGGGTTAAGAACAGCTTTGACTTATTCCTAGCCTTTGGGCACTATTTGATTTTTAACTCTATGTAGATATGACTTTGATAAAAATTAAAACTGAAGGAAAACAACCGTAATGCGGTAAGTGCTACAGGAGCAGGAATGGAGAGGGAGATGCTGAGTTTTGAGTGGTGTGTTGGAAGAGGGCCTTCCTAATAGAAGTTGGGGTGGGGTGGTACCCTGGTCAGCTCATCTTGAAGGCTCCAAAGCTTCTCAGACACACACAGACTGTGTGTCTGTCCAGTGGTTTTGCAGGAATCCGTGGAGACTGGATCCCCCATCCCGATGGGATCCAAAGTCCAGCTGTTTTGCACGTTGTTCCCTGCTCTGTCCTCATAACAGCAGCTTCCATGGCCAGGTTTTCCACGGACAAAGGAGAACTTCTCAGGCCCTTGTCCATTGCTACCCCAAGACTTAGATTAATACACTTTCTTTCCTTTTTAACAGATGGCTTCCTCTTAAAGATAGAAGATCTTAGTTTCAACTTAGGAGTCAATTGTAACCAACACCTGACACCAAATTTTCAGCCCTTTACGTATTTTAAGCCTTCAATATCCCAACACCCTTAATTTTCTTCCAGGTCTTAAGTCATGTGCATCAGCAATGAGCTCTCGTCTATGCCACACGGTCTAAGGATTCAACACACAGACGATTAAGGCTCAGAGAGGTTAAGCAACTTTCTCAAGCCAGAGAGCAACTAAGTCACAAGGGTGAGACTTAAGACCTGGAAGAAAATTAAGGGTGTCGGGATACTGAAGGCTTAAAATACGCAAAGGGTTGGAAAATTATGGGTCAGGTGTTGGTTCTATTGGACCCCTAACTTGTTTAATCCTTGGAACATCTGTAACGTTTCTCTCCCTTCTTGAACCCACATTTCCACGCTACCTTTCCCACAGAATTGTATCCCAATATCATATCTGTGTACTTCAAAGTAGTAAGCAATCACCCTGTCGTGCCTCTCTGCCACAGATGTATGCATATAAATTGAGATTTTAAACTGTTAAAATTTCCCATGACCGTAAGGCACAAAACGTTTGTTTTTATCTGGATTGAGTTATTGCTACAATTATTAGTCCCCAACTGGTCAAAACACCATAACTATATTTCAAATGTTGATAGATAGTTATTCTATATATAAGTAGAGTGTTATTGGACATGCCTCTCTTAAAGGGATGGACTCTTCCGTAGGGGCACAGGACTGCTAGTTAGACAGGCCTCAGCTTCGATTCTCTTTCAGGTCTTCATTTTTGTATATGTGAGTTCTACAAGTCTCTCTTTCCATAAATAAAAAGCAGGCATTTGTTACAGCAACGGCACTCAATTCTTTGAACTCCTTCCAAGGGATATTAAAAAAAAAAATCACATACTAATCCATCTTCAAAAATTATTTTTATTAATCTATCAGCTGACAACTCGGTTAGGTCCTCCTTCAATTATGTTAAAAACCAGAAAGAAGAAGAAAAACCATCCAATTTGCAAAAAGATTTGTTATCCAGTCATTGGAGTCATTTAGTTTCTCAGTTTGGGGAAAATATAACCAAAGAGGCTCTGCTAAGACTTAGTAAATGATGATTAATGAAACCCATTATCTATCACTTAGAAGTTTTATTTTACCCAGTATTGCCAGTAGATTTACAGAAACCTAAGTGCTGTTCACTTCAATGTGCCTTTACCAATAGAATATTTTGGATAAAATGTTTTTTTACCTTATCAGGGGCTTAAGTCTATTTTAGTCACGACATCTGAGCGACTGTTTAGCTCATCTAATTTATGGAAGATGGCTGTCATCTAAATGAATTGACAAAGTCAGTGCTCACGGCCCAATCCATCCGCCAAATTAGACTCAGACTTTCTGTTAGAAAAACTCTGCCTTCTCTTCCCAATTCAGATGAATGTGTTCAGATGTGTCTCCAGGGGAACATCTCGCCTCACAGAAAGCAGCACAGAGCCCGCCCCCGCTGCGGGTTCCCTCCAGAGGCCAGGGCTGTCCCTCGTCAGGGGATGAAAAGGAGAGATGGCGAAAATCACGCCGACATCGGACGTGGGTACATGGCAGCCCCAGCTCTGAAGCTACGCTGCCGCTTAACAGGAGGACGTGGGGACAACGGCGTGCGATGCTTCATTAAATCCGAGCGTGACTCTAGTTCTTCCAGCCTGGAGCGCCCAGGAGAAGCCTAGGAACCACTGGAAATGGGGGGCTGACAAAGGAGACCAGATAGGTGCCAGGCAGCTCCCCAAGGAAGGTGGGGACCTGGTATTTGGATTAACCCAGCATTGAAACGACTCCTGCTGTGGGGACCGAAGCCACAACTGCAGGTGTGGGAGCGAGAGCTGGGTGAACGAAAGTACACCCCCAAACCTCCAGCTTTCTAGGGAGTCTACCTGGTACTGATGTGCCTGCGAGTGTTTCTAACCCCACCCAGAAGGTTAGATGGTGGCCCTGCTCTCATCTGTAGTTTCCAATGAGGCCGGAGGCTCCCGACCCTCCCCCCAGGCCCACCGGTTTTGCATCCTGTCCAATCACAAGCCCGGCTGGGGCCCGCCAGGTGCACGGTGCCTTTGAAGACGGGACTTAGAATGCATTGGGGGCTGCAAGTTAGGGCCCAAATGATTTAAAATATGCTCCCGATTCTAGTTAGATGATGAGTCCACTGTAAACTTTGTTCAACCAAAAGGAAGTTCAAAATCATTCCTGGTCAAGGTTCTAATCCACACTGTGGGGACAGGTTCAGGGCAAGATTCACACATCCGTGCTTTTGTACCAGGGCATGAAAACCCCACAATCAAGAAAAGAGAGCCCCACCAAAGTAGCACAGGGAAGCCTTCATTCACCCCACCTCCAGGAGTCTTTAAAAACAGAAACAGGGGAAGCCGGGATGGCTCAGTGGGTTGAGCTCTCACTTTGCAGCGCCGGGGACCGAGGATCGAATCCCGGCCCCGGCCCCAGCCCATGTGGATCCATATGCTGAACTGGGGAGTGCCCCCAGTTCAGTTCTCTCTCTCTCTCTCTCTCTCTCTCTCTCTGTCAAAAACAATAAAATAAATAAATAAATAAATAAATAAATAAATAAAATGTAAAAACAAACAAACAAACCAGAAACAAGGGAGCCAACCACCCACCACACACGCCTCTCCTGGAGCAAAGGCTAGCACACACTCCCAGCAGGAGTTGGCTTGAGATTTATGATTATTCCAGAGGGAGTCTGAAGGCCCCAGAGTCGTCCACGCGACAGCAAAGGGGAGCAGGCTGTGAAGGGGCTGGGAGGACAAGGAGGGTGGGAAGGCACGGGGAATCTGCAGGAGGCAAAAGAAAAGAACATGCCTCTCAAGCGCCTCAAAGAGGTGGGAATGATCGCTCAGTCCCCTCCCCGTGGGAGCATCTGGAATCTACGTACTTCTCTGCACATTAAGAGAACTATTTATAGTTTTCTACAAATGTCAGGGAAGGCAGTTATGGAAAGGACTACTTTATTATTAGGTATTGGAAAAATACCAGGCTTGCTATCACAGCTTGCAAAGATCTAAAAGCAATTCAGACGTCCACAAATCTGTTCACTCCAAGTCAGAAAGTGCTGGTTTATTTTCCTGACGCAGGGACACCCCTAACCTGCTGCTAACGTCTCTGCTGACACTGATGAACGTTGCCAGGCATGTCCACCCTGCTGAAGTCACCTTACTGCCGGTCCCACACTCAGGCTCAGCCGGGGCGTCAGAAACCCCAGTGGCTTCTGAGATTATTTGGTGACTCCCTGAGAATATAAATGTGGGCTTATACGAGGGGCTGTGCACCCCCAGAAAGAACCCAACTGAAGGGTCTTGATTCTTCACAAGCCTCAACGCTGAAGACCTCCTGCAGTTTGCTGGCAACTTTCTAACTCTTAAATACCTGCCTCTCTTAGACACCAGCAGCATTTCCATTGTGTGAAATTGCCATCTTAGGCTTCAGAGCATATTTGTGTGGTTGTCATAACCTGTGCACCTGGGACAGCGACAAGATTCAAGACAGTGACACTTAGAAAAAACCACCAAGGTTTGGCTTTTCCGTTGCCTCCCTGGCTTTTGGACAAACATTTGCTCCAGCATCTTCTCACGTCTTCCCCGAAGTGGCAGGAGGAAGGGCAGATGAGAGCGCTGGGCCTGGGGTTGTGCTGTCTTGCACACTCAGTGGCTCTGGGCGTGCACCAGCACCTGGAGACCCCGGGTTCTAAAGCTGACAGGCGTGCTCCTGCCTGTCCCTTCGTCTCATCTGGAAAATTTTCAGAGAGATGAGATAAGCCTAGAATTATTTCATGCTATAATATTGTGGTGAGATCTGTTTGTTTTCTTAAGTGACGAACGATGTCATTGTAAATTGCATGTAGCTCTTCCTAACTTAGAATACATAGGTGGACGAAGGCTGTCTGGAAGAAACCCAGCCGTTGCCAATATAATGAGAACAGTTCCATGGCTGGATACTTTCCAGACAGCCCTTCAAGAAAAGAAGAAATTCAGTTCAACACTAAAACAGTAGAGCCACGAGAAGAGAAAAAGTCACAGGAGAAAGGTACGGTTGTCTAAATCCTGTTGACTTAACTAATGAAACAGAAAACATGTAGGCACCGAAGGAAGGTCACAAAGCTTTTGGGAGATGGGTCACTGGAGTGGCGGTGAAACGAGCGTCTACCACTGGAAAGGAGACGACATCGCTGCAGAAGGAATCCAGAAACCAGACAACCGCGGATGAAGCCTGGAGCTTGCTGATAATGCCACCCACCCAAGCGTGTGATTGAATTTCACCTTGAGCCACTCCAACCCCTCTTGCATATTAAACTCTGCTGACTGGCGTTGTCTGTGGCATTCTTGTCCTTATTTATGAAAGAGGAACAGAATTATCAAGGCCAAAGGCAATTACATTTTAAATAAACTTAAGCCACCAGTTCTTACGTGGGTCTTCTTAATTCCTATGCACAATTTTATAAATACGTGATGATTATGCCCCTCAAATTGTGTTTTTATTTTAGCAGTTGAAGGTTAGCCAACCAATTGGTTATTATTAATGTTGCACATCATAAATGCAATTTAAATAGGCTGACCATATGTACCATTTTAAATGGGACAATACCATATTTTTCTGTTTCGTTTAAAACGGTACGTAAGGTCAGCCTCATCTCACTGGGCTGTTAATAAATTCACGGTGTTAGTAGGCTGACTATATGTACCGTTTTAAACCTGGTAGGAAAAAAACAATGAGTACTGTCCCCTTTAAAACGGTATGTACCCGTAGGGTCAGCTTAGAGTGAAAGCAGGTGAAATACGTCCACATCCTACATCAAGCAAAAATGCAGGTCAGATGTCTGAGAGAAACAGTGGTTGATGTTCACAACTTCATAATGAGTCTGAACACCAGGCTCCGAGGCTGCCTTTCCTGAAACGAAAGGACGGATGCTTGCAGGGGGCAGATCCTGCAGGCCCAATGCCCAGACGGAGGGTGTTCCTACGCGGTGTCTCCTTGACACTGGGAGCAGAAACGCCTCCTCACACCAGAAACTCGAGGCCCGACTCTGCCTTCCAAACCCGAAGACTTGGGGATGCAAACAGAAAGTGACGGAGCAGGCAGAACGTGGGGGGTCTTCCAGTCTGCAGTATCACAAAGGAGCCCCCCAAGGGAAAGTCAATTCCCCAGGAAAAAGTCACCCCGAGGGTCCCACTTAATCGTGAGTTACTGCTTTAGTTTATTAAATGGTACCCTAGAGATCTAAAGGCATTATGGAAAACTGCCTGACATACTTTTACAGAGTGATTTACACACAAGGTGTCATCTATCTCAATAAATCTAAGTCTACACAGCAAGCCACTCCTGAGGTAAAACAAAGCAAGGCAATTTCAATTATACAGTTATTTACCACCACCCCATTCAGCTTCCCTCTCAGCCAAGGCCTCTTTAATTCATTCTGTCCCATGAAGACCGTGTTCTTGTGTACTGTAAGAAGTAGAAGGGGAAATGCAGTAAAAGGAGAATCAGCATCTGTCTCCTCCCCTCCCCTCCCCTCCCCTCTCCTCTCCTCTCCTCTCCTCTCCTCTCCCTCTCCCTGGGCACAATCCTGAGAAGCTTTGAGACTGTGTGTTCTCAGACACTGCCGGGGGGATTTACAAAGAACTGGAAGCTCTCATGCCTACAAACAATGAAACCAAGTATGTCTGACTTTCAACATGACCTTCAACATTCCACTTTTCCCACCCCGTCATTTGGTTCTGCAGTTTGATTCATAATTGAAAGGTGAATCTCAAGTTCAATAAGGAGGACTGTGCATTGCCTTGAAAATGGAAATGATAGCTGAACACAGGTTTTAAATAAGATCTGTCCGCTGTGACTTCTTGTGCTGTGTCCAAGTTAACCAAACTCTATTCAAATGTAATATTTATTAAGGGCATTCCCCAAAAGAGCATTTGCGAGCATTGCTGCTGCCAGAAGCGGAAAACGTAGTCACTTAAAAGCAGTCCTATTTATACAACCTGAAAATATTTATGTAACTATTATTGATTGAACGTTCAGCCTGTTTCCTTATCAACAGTGTGTCTCACCAAAAATGAGAAGGGGTGATGCCTGAAACAGCCATCAGGCATGACAGGACTACGTCTGCATTCAGAAAAAGATGCTGGAAGGCTGGAAATGGCTGCTCAGCCAGATAGCATCTCCTCTCTATAGTCAATCATGACAAACTGCCATCAAACGCAAAATCATAGGACGCGCACACTCAGACTTGTTCGGACAAATGACTTCTCTTCCTGTAAACTCTATTTTTAGTCTGAAATGTCAGCAAGGAAGGGATTCTAGTCATCTCAAACTACATTAAAAAAAAAAATCCCCTTTCTTCTTCGGCTCCCAATGTTTCCTAAGACAAAGATGAAACCCCTAGAGAGACTGAGATGAAGTAGGAGACCCCAGCCTCTATCCCCCCATAAACATCAGCAAGTAGACAGACGTCCACGGACAACAGCTCTGGGGAGCTCTGGAACCCCTGCAGAAACTTCAGCAACACGGTGAAGCAAAACGCCTGGAATAGCCACCCAGCGTCACCGAGCCCGCGTCTTCAGCCGCGCGGGCCACCACTGCTCTGCACGGGGAGGGCACTGCCCGCTAGAAAGGCTTCCCCTCCCCGGGGAAGGGGCCCGTGGGGCGATGGGCCGGCCTCCCCAGCCTTCCACTTCACCCAGAAACCAACAACGCTGAGACACACAGAGACGGTGAGGATTAAGGAGGGCGGGGACTACCCACAACGGCCACCAAGCAGGACCTGCTTCCGTTCCCGGGGACCCGCTCTGCCCGGAACTCCAGCAGCTTTGGCCACTGAAGAAATGGACTGATGGCCAACACAGACATGGAGGCCCCTCTGCAGATGTCACCAGTTTTCATCCCACAGATATGGACATTTCCAGGTGCCAGAGACACCTGACTCCCTCCCTGTCCCCTTCCCAGCCTGAGCCTGCCTGAGCCACCTCTGTGGCTTCGTGAATACAAGATGCCCCAACAGCTGGCCCCCACTGCCCTGCATGCGCTTGGGGCTGGCCCCTCCAGCTACGCATTTGCACCCCACCATTCTGACCCTGTCACTGGCTTCCACTGCCCTGCACACACCTACGGGGAGACCCTATGGCCAAAGAAGGGGGCTGACAGCCAGAGTCCACGAAACTGCTTGGGGACCCAGACCCCTGGCCTGCACCACTGAGCTTAGCAGCAGCTAGCTTTTCTTGCTGTGCACCTGCGTGCACCTGGTCCAGCCCCTGTCACTGGCACCCACTGCCACGTGCCCTCACGGCAAGACCCTACAGCCACCACGCCGCCCACCAGGGCCCCCCAGCTTCTTGTAAGCCCAGCGCCGGCCCTGCCTGCTACCTCTAGTGTGCACTGCACGCTGGACTTGCTTACGACGACCGCCCCCCTCCCCATCAGCAGCCCCACTGCTTCGCACACAAGTGGCAGCCACAGGCATGTGCACAGGGACATCATCTGGCCCTCACAGCTGCCAGGGCACCCACAGTGCTCCACGGCCACAGCCACCATGGTGTGTGTGCCCCTAGCCCCTGCCACCCCACAGACAACCTGCAGCTGGCTGCTGCCGTGGAGTATGGTGCAGACAGCCACCTCAACTGCCGGCCTCGCTCCTGTGCTCCTGGACCTGGAGGTGCTGCTGAGGAACCCCAACAGCTCAGGCAGCCACTGCGAACCCCTGCAAGCCACCGGGTTTGAGGGCGCCGGCGTTCGCAGCGTGCCAAGCGTATACAGCATGGCCTTACCAGGCAGGTGTTTGGCACGGGTCGTATCAGCTTGCCCAGGGCCATAAACAGCCCACATGGAATCTACTGGCCCCAGGCCCCCCTCAAGGCCCCCACGTACTCCGCCGACAATCTAGCTCATCAGGTAAGAGCTTTCTGGGGCAGCGGTATTGTAACCAGGCCCTCGAACAAACTGGATGAAGCACAAACTCAGTTTCTTGCCTCTCTAGCAGAGAGAAAAGATCTGGGGTGCACTGAGGTGCTATTGGCAGTCCCAGAAAGTCATACCCTGGACAGGGGTCAAGTTGGGGTGATCAGGAGTCACAACAAATCCGTCTCCAGCCCAGGCATAGGGCCGGGTGGTCTGCCACGGGCCAGGGACCCCAAGGTGAATACGAGCGCTTGCCGCCCACAGCCTGCTCTGGGCCCGCAGGCTGCCCGTTCCTCAGAGGGCAGGAGGGATGGTTGTTGACGTGCTTCCCAAAATATGAGCAGCCTGGGGCTGGTGACCAATGGCCATCCCGGAGAGAGGACAGAGGCCACATTTGCAATCCAACGGACTCCTGTCCGGAGGAACCTGTCTCAGTTTGGAATTTGGCTTAAAAACTCATGGCTTGTGAAGCTGGGGTTTTTCGTTTGTCAGGTGTTGTTTGGCTTGGTTTTGGCCTTGACAGAAGACCTTCCAGATTCTATACAAGGTCACCAACATTAATGCACGGGCTTCTAAAACATCCCATGCACAGCAATGGAGAAGGCTGGTCACTCACAGTGAAATTAAAAAAAAAAATCACAAAAGCTGTTGTTTACGCAGATTGTTTTGAACGATGCACTGGACTTTGATTGCACGCAGAGGCCATTAGAAAATATAGATTTGTTCACTCTGTGATTTGTTAACTTTATTTTTAAAACTAAAGTGGCTACCACGTGGTCAAATTTAGCATCAGGGTGGCCTGCGGTGCCTGCTTTCTGATATGATTCGATGCATACGCGTACACCCACCAGAGGTACCGCATTCTGGCCCAAATGGCTAACCGGAATCTGGTCACCAGGGAATGACCAGATCATCTAGGATGTGGGGAATGCAACAAGCAGCTGGTGTGGACGTCAAAAAGAGACCCAGGCCACATGAAACACGAACATGGCAAAACAAGAAGATGGGGGAACGATTCTAAGTGAAATGTTTTTTTAGACTAGAAAGGACATGAACGCCCAAAGTGATGATGATGTCTGGCAAGGCCGTTTTAAAGCTATAAATGGCATTTTGAAGATTCCTGTGGAATTTGAATATGAACTATACATTACATATTATTCATGTTAATTTTCTTCGGCGTGATTATGGTGTAGTTGAGTGAGAGGGTATCCTTTTTATTTTTTAAGATTTTTTTTTTTTTTTTGAGAGAGGGACAGAAGGGGGAAGGCCCAGAGCAGTCTCCATAGTTGTACATCATCAGTTTTTGACTGATGTACTTTGTTCCACACAGATGGGTGGGGGCCGCATAGGGCAAGAACCAGGCCAGGGACCTCCCGCATGGGAGGCACTCCCCACAAGCTGGGGTCTGAACTGGGGGCCTCCCACAGGGAAAGCTTGCCCCCCGAGAACCGAACTGGGGGCCTCCCACAGGGGAAGCACACCCCAGTTCAGCATATGGGTCTGCATGGACCACCGGGGACAGGACTCGATCCTCAGACTCCAGGACTATACAGTGAGTGCTCAACCTGCTGAGCCATCCTGGCTTCCTGAGAGGGTGTCCTTTTGGTAGTTGCTTGCCCACACATTTAGGGTGGTGTCCTGGTGTCTGAAACTTACTTCCAAATGGTTCAGCAAAAGCGTCCTATTATGTATGGACTAAAAAGTCCAGAGTTGAGGCCGAGAGGGCTGCAGTTTTCTTACAGGGTAGAGTATGTTCTAAGGAGTTCACCTGGGCTGGGCTCTCCCCTTTGTTCCTGGCAGTAGAGATAAAGAGTGCCTGGTGGCTTGACTCAGACCTAGAAATGAATTTAATGCTGTGAAGCTAACGAACCAGCTAAGCAACTTTAGGTGCCAGAAGTGAAGGCGCCCTCATTGGAAATGAGACATCTCGTTGTGCCTTTGTGGACACCTCCGCGGCTCACTCTTGCTTTTATTTCTCAGTCTGAACAGCGAGTCGGTTCTGTTTGAGAAGTTAAGGCCAGCATTGCAGAGGCTTTGAGAGTGGCTTCTGGCTGCTGTATTTCCATTTGGAAACTATGAAGCACCTTTACTATTCTGAGGATGCATTTGGAGCAGGAGGAAGCAAATTCTTTTCAGAGTGGCCCTCCACTCCTCCATGTACCAGGTAAGTCCCGGATGCTCCCGTCCCCCTCCTCTCTGCCCTGGCCACTGTGCGTCTCCTGACCGACATGGAGGCGACCTGGCTGAACTTACTCCCCCGGGGCCAGGAATGAGACCCAGTCAGATACTGGATTTGAATGCCAAGTGTGTGGTGAGGCCCTCTGTATCGCAGGTGGACAGTGTCAGAAATAAATCAGGGTCACTAGCAGAGCTGAGACTTGAAGAAAAGGGGTGGGATTGCAGACCCCCATCTTGCAAATATCAACATGAGCAAACACTCTGTTTACACCGCTGGTCACTCATCAGCTCCCCAAGTGGCTACACAGTAAGACCTGCAGAAGGGGACACACGTGTGAGTTTGCTGAAAGCAACTTAGTTGAGTTGATCATTTGTAAACATAATAATAACTCAGTTGAAAGTGAACAATCTCTAATCATTGTACATGGTTCCCCCCGTCCTCAGATATTAGCAAATTGTGTACCAAGGGGCATTTTTAAACCTTTTATTTCTCTAAGCAAATTTGTGTCTTTTTCTAGAATTTATCCAGTTGTCTTTCTCTTTTTGCCCCTTTCTTTTAGTTGTGATTCATTTTCATCCAGTTATTCTGGCTTTGTGTTGGTTTGTTAGGGCCAAGGTTGAAGCAACAAAAATGTCCAATAATAGGAGTTTACTTGAAAACAATTCAAAAGTCTAACATCAGTGGTTTGCTTAAATAGATTATAAAACGTGCTTTATATTCTGCACAAACACTTTAAAAGTGTGAATTGGTAATGTTTGATATTCAATATTTCCCAGTGCTAAAATTCTATGAACACATCGGTGGAGGAACAAAGCAGGTTAAAAATATAACTTAGGGGGGAAAAAAGTTAAAGCCTGAAAAATTCCAGATAATGTTTTTCCATTTGATCATATATGGATTAAAATTATTTTTTATTTTTACAAAATCAGCTGACGTTCATGACATTAAAAGAGGTGCAGGCAAGCAAAACGAAGATGCTAATGATGATATTTCTACTCATCCAGAAACATATCTGGGTCTTTTCCAACTGGATGGTTTTCCATGCCTTTGGCCTTTTGCCTCCAACCCGCCACCAAAATGGCTTTTGTCGAGGTCAACAACATGGCTCAATTCTCGGTCCTCATGCCCCTGGCGTATCCATCAGACACGGGCGATGCTACCCCTCTTCCAAGCACTTTCTTCACCTTGTTTTCAGAACAGCACATCTTCCTTCTCCTCTTCCCAGCTGCCTTCCTCACCCACCTCACGTCTGGACATTGGGGCACCCCAGGGCTCAGTCCTGGAATCCTGTCTTGATGTGTTCAGGCTGTGTTTTGTCTAAAAGTACCATGTTTTTCTATGATGCGTTTAGCTATTGATTCAGCACATAATTACTGGGCATCTATTAAATGCCAGGCACTGTTCTAGTCATGGTGGTTTATTCTAAAAGGAAAAGAAGAAAACCCCCAGTCTTTATGGAGCTGACAGCAGAAACATTAGCATGGGGGGAGAGCCTAGAAAATAGGCAAAATACATTTACGATATCGTGTGCTACAGGGCGACACACTGGGTTGAATAGTGTCCCCCCCTCACATTCATGTCAACATGGAGCCTCAGAATGTGACCTTGTGTGCAAATAGGATCTTTGCAGATATCGTTCATTAGGAAGAGGTCATGCTGGGCTAGAGCCTATATTCTACGATTGGTGTCCTTAGGAGAAGCCATGTGAGGGAGGAGGCAGGGACTGGAGTGATACGGCTACAAGCCAAGCATCGCCAGGATGGCCAGCCCCCTGCAGACGCTGGGAGGAAGCCCAGGAAGCATTTTCCAGCAGAACCTCCAGCAGGAATCCCAATGCCAACACCCTGATCTTAGACGGCTGGCCCCCAGAGCTGTGAGGGAATACAGATGTCACCCTAAGCCACCCAGTAGGCGGTGGTTTGTGAGAGCAGCCACAGCATTCCATAAATGAGAGGTATGTGTGCCGGCTTTGTTTTTTGGGGTGATGGGATTGTGCTGCCCTGGGATCCTGCTCTGGTCTCCCCCAAACCCAGGAAGCAGAAGGCGGGGTCTGGATGCAAGTCACAGCTCACAGCTGCAGCCTCCACACGTGTGCAGAGGGGTCTCCTTGCTGCTCCCTCATTTCCTGCACCCACTGCAGCGTCTGTCACTCCCTCATGCAGGGGACCAGGGAACTGGGAAACCAAAAATCCGACAGTCCAAGAGCTACCCGCCCTGTAGCACTGCTGCCGATGGAGGAGCTTGAATGTCTTCTCTTTTCCTGGTGGGGCATGAACGGTGTGTAGAGGATCGGGGCAGAGACACGCTGGCCAGACACGCAGAATAAAGGCTGAGCTGGACTGACAGATCTGGGTGTCTTTTGCCCTGAAATGTGAGTGGGCGTCCCCAGCACAGCAAAGGAGACTATCGAAAAATAATCATAAAGCAGAAATCTGGGTGCTGGTGCACAGCAGGCAGGGAAAGCTGGAGAGGGAGGCTGCCGCACGTGGGGAAGGCGTGGGCTCAAAAGGAAGAAAGTAGGTTAGCGCTAATTAGGACTGCCAGGGAAATGGACCTCATCCTTGGGTTTTCAAACTTAATTAAATATTTGTTTTTCAAAGATCACGTGAGTCAGCAGAACTAAGAAAGCAGATAAGAGCTGAGTTCCTCTTCTTGGCAGAGCCTGCAGGGCCTGGGAGGCGGCCTTGACCTCAGCATACTGTGGGAAGATGTTATGTGTTTACTGGTGAAATGGAAGCTTAAGGCTGGATTTAGTTTTAGTTGAGTAAAAGGAGCCGTCTGTGTCAGAGGACGTCCTCTCTCAGGCATTGTGTAACCAGAATGTTCTTGAACTTCGCGGACTCTCAAATCTCTTCCTTCAGAATCCTGCGCTTCAAGGTCTCTCATCTGATGGCCCAGGGGATCTAAGCCCCACCTTACGTTGGTCCCTCCTCGGTCCTGAATGACTCTCCCAGGGGCACTGTCCATCTTTTCCAATTCAAAAGGTTGACTTTTCCTGCCCTGTGTCCCCTGAATCAGCCTCCCGCCCTTAACTCTCTCCTAACTCCAAGAACCGCCTTCATTACACCAGAGCTTTCCAAAGGGAGAGAGGTTTTATGATTCCAAAGAGTAGGACACCCAGGTAAGTGAGGTGGGCATGAAATTGGCTTAAAAACAAGACAGCTGAGGCGGGGGTGTGGAGTCAGGTGAGAGGGAGGAGTAAATAGATAGGGAAGAAGAGAGAGAAAATTCATCAGTGATAAGCCAGCAGGAGCGAGAAAGAGACCTCTGAGATATTGTGTTTATGGTCCCTGTGACTTTTGCTCACCCTTATTCCAAGTAGGGAGCCATCATGGCTGAGAAGAAAGTGGGACCTCCTTCCAGATCACCCCCTTCCTGACCTCTGTTCTTCTTGAGGGCTTTGTGCTGGGAGGGAGGAGCAGACGTAGAAGCTGCCAGGAAAAGCAGAGAACGTCCCCTCATTTGGGAAGGGCAGAGGTGGCTGGGCTGCCCAAGTTGTGGATTATTAGGCGGGACTCTTCGTTGCAGTGACAGAACCCAACTGAAGGAGGTGGAAGGTTAAAGGGATTGAAATAGCTCACGAGGTTGTGGCTCTTGCATCGGGCACAGCTGTGTTCTGTTGCTCAGGGGGGACTTGGTCTCGTTGGATCTCTGGCTCAGCTGCTCCCGGAGCTGGCTCCTCTTTAAGTCAGCTTCTCTCCATGTTGGATAATCCCACTAACTCTGGACCACAGTGGACCACGACAAAGCCCAGAAGACAGAACTGTCCTGAGAGGGATCCCCAGCGCTGATTCTCCTTGCTTTGGATTGGCTTCAAACTGGGTGAAGCGCTCAGTCACTCGCTTATTAGCTGACGGGGGGCTGGCTTCCCAAATTGAAGTGCTGTTGCCGGACAAAGGGGATGTGTCCTGAGCAGGCGAACATGTCAGAGACCCATTCCGCACACAGGACTTGGTGATGCCCGCGGGAGGACTACGTGGACTAGGGAGGAGTCTCCACCTAGGACCGTGTGAAGTCCACCTTACCTCGTGCCCTGGTTCTTGGAAAGTCAGGCACCTGTGTCATCATGAGGTTTCACAGCTGCTAAAGATGTGGGCTGTTGGTTCAGATCTCATTCATCAGAACCACCGGCTGACAGGTATTCTGAGACCAGCTACAGTATTGTTCTTCCCTCACTAATTTTGTTTTTCAGCTTTTAGAGATACTTTTCTTTTGGGTCAAGCATTTTCCTGTTTCTACAGTGTCTTCATGAGCGTCAGTTCCTTGGAGCCGTGCTCCATCTCTCCCATAAGGACCAGGGCAGCGGGATTCGGAAGCACAGAGATTGGAACAAGGTCTTGGGCTCTCCCCCTGTCCGAGACGAGGGCCCAAGCCTGCTTGGACCCTGGTCGTGGTCTTCTTTTTTCCTTTGGTATGAAGGTACTGATAATTTTTCTGTGCTGAATTGTGTTTAGCATCCGACACCAAGGGAGATGATGCCGTGTGCTAAAACGGTCACAGCTCGATTTGATAAGACCGGCCACAATTTATGGCTGCTTTCACCTCTCTGTTGCTGAGGCAACCAGCATCCTGAATTCAGACTTGGGCTATTTTAGTTAAGATTAAAAATTTATTACCTTACAACCACTCAGCCCATCGCTTGGGTCATGTCGCATTCCTATGAGTCACACGGGCTGAGTAAGTGTCGCCTCTAACTCTAAATGAGCTAAGACCTGTGGCTGGAGGAAGAACTAGGACTTATGCCGAGAGGGGGCCTGCTCTCTTGCTGTGGGTACTCCGGATGGAAGGACCCGAGGGACCGTCCACACCGACCTTTCAAGGAGCCTGCCCTTCATGATGACATCACAGGTCACTGCAGCATAGGTGAGCTCCGTTCCCCATAATGAGGCCGGCCCGTGGCTCATGTGACAACGTAAAGAAGTTGCCAGTCCATGGGTTGGCGAAGAAGACAAGCTCAGAAACAAACCCACTTCGTGAAGCCATCCTCAGAACAGGTTTCGGCTTCGTCCTCTTCCTTACTGTTTGTGGGAACATCAAGTCCTTGTGCTCTTTCGTCTTCGGAGTCAACTGTCCCTGCTCCCTCACCACATGCGTCACTGTAATCTGAGCTCCCAGCACCCCTGCGCTGGACAACTGCGCTAACTTCTGATCTTCCTGCCTCTGCCCCATTCAGGCACGCCATTCACTCAACCAGCATTTGTTTACACTCTGCCCTGTCCTCCATGCTGGGGACACTGCATATAGTCCCTGCCCCATAGGAGAGTGAGACAAACAAGCAAATCATTGCGATGCATTTAATAGACTGTGAGCACTTTGTGTCCCGTATTTGTTGAATAAAAAATGAACAGTTTTTGAGTTATAACTAAATGCATGTTCCAAGAGCTATGAGACTTCAGAAGACAGCATCTGATTGAGTAGGCCAGGAAGGGGGCGGGGCCAAGTGTAGGGCAGGTGAAACTCAGCAAGGAGGTGACAATGGGTCTGCAGGCCTACCTCCTCCAAAGCCTTTCCTAGCTGCCCACTCCTTGGGGACACTCCTCTTCAAAGTGTGTACTTTAAAAGGTGCTGGCACTGCATAGTCTTAATGACACTTTTTATATGGATATGTCACATGTCCCTAATTCAAGAGAGACTACAATTTATTACCTATATGCATAGATCAGATATTCATAACTATTGTCACTTATTAATAAGATGTATTCCACTTTGGGGACGCCTTTCTGTACCTTGTATTTACTCATATGACGTAAGCAATACTTCCCTTCAAATGTCAGTTTCTCTGTGACCTATAATGGTTCACTTTTAAACCTTTAATTACTTGCTCAAGTCTGGGACAGAGTCAGAAATTTTAAAGTGCCAAGTTTAATTATCAGCTGTGGTTCCATCAGAAATGCAAATAAAGTATCTTTGATAAATCAATGAAAAACCATTATTTGATTGACCCAACACTTTGATTTCAAAACTACCTCGGCTCCATTGAAAAACTAATTTAGATAGGTTTAAATACAGTGACGACATTACATGTCAGCTTTAGCAAGTAATACATCACAGAGCTCTCATGAGTCTCACTGCCTTTGAGAAGTGTATGGTCGGAGGGCTTTGTTTGAAGCATTTCTGCATGCCTGGGGTGTTTGTAACTGTTCTAAAATCATTTGTTTTGGTTTGATTCTGGAATGTAATTAACAAGACAGACCATTTCAATAGGTGGTGTTCAAAATCCATCTTAAAGGGATTTGAAGAATTAGTCAGAACTCGAGAAATAAGGTTTGGTTCCAACCTTTGATAGTTGTCATGAGTCTAAAAAAAAAAAAAGAGATTTTCTGTTTTTTTTCTCTTCTTCATTTACCTCAGTGGAAGGAAAAGTCGGTGATAGCACAAATGCAACAGTGGCATCCTGTGGCTTGGCCTGTGAATGACAAGTCTGTGTCACAGTTGTGGATTTGAGAGGCTTGGTTTGGTGGCTCCACAGAATTACAAAATCACTGAGAAGAATGCGGCAATGCCAGGAGCAAAAAGATAAACGTTATTTTTTTTTTTTTAAGATCTAAAATCATTGCAGATAAATCTTTATGGTCTTGTATCTTTCATTCCTGAGAATAAAGTGCATATGTAATTTAAAACTCAATTGAAAATAAAGCGGTAGAAATTTACTTTCTTTTTTTGAGCACAATTTTTGGGGGTGGGGGGTAGAATCTAATATGGGACTTTCCTCTGTAATTTTTTCACAGAGAACACGCCATTATTACTCTCACCAAGTTATTTCAACATCCCACGATGTAGAGATTAAATGGTGAGTTTGTCTTTCTCACATTTTATAAAAGAGAAAGAGAAATGAGGGGAACATGATAAAAATCGTAATTCTTATGTGCGTGTGGGAAATGGAGTAGGAGAATCCATACCAAACCATTAGCAATGGCCAGCCCTTTATCTTTTTATTCCAAAAATAAAATGCAACTAAATCTGTGGTGTTCTTTGATTGTCACCCTCAGGGGCCTTACCCTTAAAGGACATCGCTGTCATAACTTACTGTGTAAGCTTGCAGCTTTTCACCTTTCTTTTCATTTTCAGTATATTCATAAACCACATAGTGTTGCTCTATCTTATTAAAAAATTTTATATGAATAGAATTATGGTATACATATTCTATTAATTTTTACAGTCAAGATGCCATGGAACTCTCATAAATGCTCACCTTGAATAAAAAAATATAGAATATGAATATCACAATTCTATTTATGTCAGTTAAAAAAGAATAAGCACAAAATAGGTATATAAAAAATAAGGGCATTTGGATTTCCACCTTTGAAAATGACCTGTTTTCATCCCCCCCCCACTTTTCTATTGGGGTACATCCCTTCTCTTGTTTGTTTATTGATTTATGTTCCTTCCCCATTAAATATAACTTCTCCGATTAAAATAAATATATATTTGTCAATTTCTTTGTTTGTATCCTGCAAATATCTTCTCCACGCCTTTCTTTTAATCTGTAACTTTGATCATGGTATATTTTGTCATAAATCGGTTTTTAAGCTCTGAGGACGTTAGCTATTGTTAGTTGCAAGCAGAATGCAGTCTGACTGGTTTAAGCAGGAAAGAACTTTGTGAGAGAGGCTGGGGAGCTCCCACAACGTTTGGGAGTGATGGGAATGAGACGCCTGAGACTGGTGAAAGGAACACACCCAGAACCGACCAGCTCTTTCAGGAATCTGCCACCCTGAACCACACCGCCTCTGGCCCTCCACACTCCAGCAAAGCAGTGGCGGTCCCTGGAGGTCCCAGAGCCGGCCTGCTTCCTCACTTCCTCCCTAGTCTCCTGTGGCTTCTGATTGGCCAGCCTGGGTTACATGCTGCACCCTGGCTGGGAAGCAGACAGGGAAAGGACTGCTGAAGACTCCTTGGGACAGTAACACTCGCAGTGTGGGGAACGAGCACAAGGTAGCCGGGTAGCCGGAGGTCTTGGCAGAGTCACAAAAAGCATAATCTCTCCAGGTCGTAAAGAAAGCTAGTAGTCTCCTACACATTCTAGTGGTTTTAGGTTGCAGTTTTGCACGTTGAGGTTTTTAATCCTTCCAGAATTTATTTTTGTCTAATGGGCATGAGAATCTAGTGACGTTTCTTCTTATGAAAAGCCAGTGGTTCCATCCTTTCATCACTCATCTGTACTGCCTCCTCTATCATATTCCACCTTCTTGTATGTGAATAGATTCACGTGGGACACTCTGTTCTGTTGCAATGCCTCCTTCTCTGCCCAGATCACTGTCTTTCAACGTCTGTAACAATCTTGACTATTTTGATATCAGCAAGTCAACTCCTCTGCCCACCTCGATGTTCTTCTTTTTGAAAACGACCATCATTTTCCATGGTTTAAAGTTTCGTATGAATTTTAGAATCAAGTTATAAACTCCAAATATTCTACAGGGATTTTGTTTGGAATTTAGTTACATTTATAGATCATTTAGGCAGAATTGACACTTATGATTTTGAGTTTTCTTATACATTAATCAGATCTTTTATGTCTTTTAATAGAATTTTATGTTTTTTTCCATAAAGCTCTTAAACACTTTATGGTATATGTATTTCTTAGGTTTTTTTACAGCTTTTGCTGCTATTGTGAATTGGCTGTATTTTTGTTTTGTTTTGTTTTGTTTTGGGGTTTGTTTGTTTGTTTGTTTGTTTCAATTTTATGTCCTAAATGAATGTTGCTGACATAGAGGCAAACATCCCTTGTATTTTACATGTTGAGTATCTGTTGATGTCTCTGCATTTTCTATGCCTAGAAATATTTTTTTCATTTATCTTCCAAAACTCACACATTTTCTTTCTCTTTCTTCCTTCCTTCTAAATGCATTTGCTAGTATTTCCTGTGGAATGCTGAACTGTGGCAGCAACAACTGCCCTGCTTGTCTTGGTATTGCTTTTAATGGGACTACTCCAGAGGTAAGTGCTAGCATTGCTCTAGGTTTGTGGTAAACACCCCTTCATCTGACTAAGGAAGTTCCCTTCTATTTCTAGTCTTTCTTAAGAGTTTTTCTTTTATATAAGAGTGGGTGTTGAATTTATAAAACATTTTATTCTTCTGATGTTCCCACATTCCTGGGATAAACCATAATTAATAATGATTATTTAAAAATATATACTGGCTGGATTTAATTTGCTAATACTTACTTGAGGATTTTTCATCTACATTTTTAAGTGAGATTACCCTATAGTTTTTTGGGTATTTTTTTCTCTTGTATTGTGCTTGCTTCATTTTGGTGTTAAACCTATAACAGCTTTATAAATTAAGTGGCTTCTCTCCTTTTCTATTTTCTGTAAGCTTATGTAAGGTTTCTTGAATGCTTCATAAAAGTTACTGTTAAGATAATCTAAGACTAGTGTCCTTTTGGGGAGGTGGTTGAAAGGTGGGAACATTTGATTGTCAAATCAAATTTCTGAATGCCAAAATTGCGTTATTCATTTTTTCTGTATCTTCTTTGGTCAGTTTCAGATAGTTGTAATTTTTTTTCTAAAAAAGTAGAAATTTCATCTATATTTCCCAATTTATTGACATAAAATTGTGCAGCAGATTTCCTTATGATTTTTTCCATTTTATTGCATCTGGGACACATCATAGTTTTCTATCCCTAATGTACTTTATTGATTTTCATTGATGAATAATATCTATTGCATGGATATCCACAATTTCTTTATTCCGTTATCAGTTAATGGATATTTGGGTTGTGTCCCTTGTGGGTTTTATGAATAATGCTGCTATAAACAAAAGTGTACAAGTTTTTGTGGACATATGTTTTCATTTGGGAGGGGCACATACTGAGGGTTATAAGTTCTATTTAAACCCAAAATATTGGTGAAGGTAACAGTCTGCTTTTCTGCAGCTGGTCACAAGAATAGGGTGACTGAATCACTCCCTGCTCCACGTTTCCCTGGCCTTTTACTGGTTCCTCAGTTACAAACCTTTGCTTGATCAGGTGACCCAAACGTTTAGCCTTGATGAGTGGAATCATTAGTGGTTCGGCCCGCATGGAGCTGATGTAGTCCTCTGTTAACCTTGACCATGGAGCAGGCAGTACAGACAGACACCCTAGGGGCGAGCTCCAGCTTCCACGAACACTGTTTAGCACATGCTCTTTCCCAGTCACTGTGATCTCCCTGTTGCTGTATTCCCTCTGTGGCCTCAGGACATTGAAATACCATGTAGCAGTTTAGTTCCAGATCAGGGAATTGGTGGTAGGTCCACTGGTGGAAGATCAAGAGAATCATCAGCGACAAGAGTGGTTACCTATGTGTGTCATGGTGTTGGGGACGAAGAGGACTGTACCCAAGTATCACTAATGCTCTTTCAAGCATCAGACCGTCTTCTAACAATGCCACTCCTATGGTTATACCCCAATGCATTGAAAACAGGTGTACTACTAAATACATGTACACACGTGGACGCACATGTGTGTAGCGGCACGAGTCACAGTAGTCAAAAGGTGAAAAACAGCCCAAATGTCCATCAGTGTGTAATGAGACAAACAAATGTGGTATGTCCATATAATGGAATGTTATTCAGCCACAAAGTGGAATAAAGTATTGATATATGTTGTAATGCGGATGAACCTCAAAAATATTATGCTGAGTGTAAGAAGCCAGACACACAAGGTCACTTGTTGCATGAGACCATTGATAGGACATATCCAGAACAGGTGAACCCACAGAAACAGGAAGCAGATTTGTGGTTGCCAGGGGATAGGGAAAAGGATCAAGGAGCAACTGCTTCATGGGAATGGGGCTTCCTTTTGGGACGGTGAAAATGTTTTGCAAATCCACAGAGGTGGTTGCACAACATTGTGAATGTACCGAATGCCACAAAAGCGTTCACCAAAAATGGTTAATTTTATGTTATGTGAATGTCCCCTCAACAAAAACAAGCGAAACCCTCTCGGGTCTTACCTTCATTGCACATTTGAAAGACAGATCGAATTCGCCTTCCTCTTTGATGCTATACTCACTATAGAAACCCCTTTGAGAGAGCTATGTTTTTGGCGAGAAATTAACACACACACAAAAATCATTTTTTCCTCATAAGCCTGGAGCCCCAAGAGACATCTGTAACTGTGCAAGATCACTTCATGTAATGAGTGATTTAAAGCAAAAGTAACGACCTGAGTTTTAGACGCTTACCATTGGTCCATCTGACGAGATGGAGCCCTGTTGGTGGGAGTACAGGCGCCCTTTCCTTTACGAGACCCCCTGAAGGACCATAATGCAGACCAATTAGGTGGAGGCAAAGCCAGACAGCCCCAATTTGTCAGAAGCCCCGCTCTGTTTGCCCACATGGTTGGAGTCTGATAAAACCCCATACACTGTTGGGCCCAGCACATTCTTCTCAGCCTGTACACCCCCAGGGGAGTTTTAAGGGACATTTAATCCTCATGTTTCTGGTTCATTTTCCCTTAACTCATCAAAACCAGGTTATGAACGATTGCTTTGATCTCGAACAGGACTCGTTCACGAGAGACATGAGGCCATTACTTTCAGAACAGAAAGCTGGGCTCTGCCAAGAGTTTGGGAGTTAACAGCATGACGTTTGAGCTTCATGCGAGGCACCTGACCTTTGAGACCCAACTGGGTCCTGAACTTGGCTCAGCAAGGCCTCCCGCCTTCCAGCCTAATAAAGCCCATTAATGAACTGTCAGACCAGCTGTGTAACAAGTGAACTTTTAGTGGCTGTGCCATTTTCTTGGTTCCAGGCCAGAAATGATAGGTATAAAACTTACACCATTAGTGAGGCATTTCAGAGAGAAGTTGGTATTTGCATAATGAAGGGCTGCCTTCCAGATGAAACGTGCATTGCGGGACGTGTAGTTTTAAAACTTCAAATGTAAACCCATCTGTTCCCAGCAGCCTCTTTTGGGTGCCTGCAGGTGCCATGTGCACAGGAGGGTGAATTACTCTGAGGCTAATAGCAGATTCTCTGTCCAGTTGCTCTAAGGTTTGTGGAGTTCAGTGCACAAGGGTTAAGGCTGGAGGATAAGTAGATTATCAAATCGTAACAAAAATTCCTGCTTGAATAGACTTGAGCTATGTTCTGCTAAGATGATGTTGTAAAAGGCACTAGATTGGGGTTTTAATTAACGTTTTTCAGTTTGTACAGAATGGGAGCCAGAGTATGCCAATTTGAACAAAAAGACGAATTTGTTGGGAAGTTATGGGGGCATCTCGCAGCCTTAAAGAATGTGCTGGACACCTGAGCACCTTGAGCCTCAGGAGCTGCAGTGCCTACTGCTTCTCATTTTCAGATGGAATGGAGAATTCAAAGCCGAAACTTCACAGAGATTTAGGCGTGGAAGAAGATGCTGTGAACTGTGAAATGGGCAGGCTCGGTCATCCCAGCTATCCTCCCCCAAATGAGGTAGTTCAATATTTACACAACCAGAAGAATCTTAGAATCTGAGCTGGAAGTGTTCTTTGATGTCACCCCTTATAAGACACCCCTTATAAGACAACCTATTTCATTATTGGACCATATGGAATATAAACATGTCTTCTACCCTTTGGTTCACTCACTAGACCAGGGGTGTTCAACCTTGTGGCTTCCCTGGGCCACATTGGAAGAAGAAGAATTATCTTGGGCCACACATAACATACACTAACACTACTGATAGTTGATGAGCTAAAAAAAAAAAATTGAAAAAAAAAAATCTCATAATGTTTTAAGGAAGTTTATAAATTTGTGTTGAGCTGCATTCAAAGCCATGCTGGGCCAAACGCAGTCCATGGGCTGCAGGTTGAACAAGCTTGATCTAGACTTTGAGCACACAGATCAAATCTTACACAGTGTACACAGATAATCCTTTATATATTGAAGACAGATCAATACTCTGCCCTCCTAGAGTTTTCTTTTATTCTAGCTAAACCTATTTAATGGCTTCAGACAGTTTTTATATAATGGAATTTTCCACCCCGTCCAACCTCTCCTACACACCATTGGGTCTCAAGTGGTCCTCTTACCACATAGTATCGAGGAGGGAATATACACTCTGCACATGAACTTCTGGACAATAAACTTCTATTAAAGTGGCTTTGGATTATATTAGCATTACTGTGTTGACCCAGCGTGCCAGGCATGAACTGTTGCTAAATCAGCTGTCCCCTGAACTTAATTCTTTAAACATAAATGTGGATGGTGTAGGATTCATTTCAAAAAGGGACAATGAGTAGTCATTATTCAGATTATTTGGACTTTTGACCCTGCCTTCCATTATATTAACTATCCTACTACCACCAATTGATAGCATGGATTTTATTTCTTACTCCAAATAATTGATTAAAAAAAAAAAAAGGTAGATCTGAGATCTGACCAGGGCCCAATACAGAGCCTTTTGATCTGTTCCACAAATGTCTCCACACATTGATACTAAACAGTTGTGTTTGAGCACAGTTATTCACCCAACTGTGAATCAACCCAAATGCAGTGTTTTTCAGAATGTGTCTGGTGGAAGAAATGTCCCTGTACATGTTAAGATTTACTTTTTTAGGGGGTGCCAGAATAAGTCAACAAGCTGAGCACTTGCCTTGCAACCACAAGGTCCAGGGATCAAATCCTGGCCGAGGCCTGTGCAAATCTACATGCTGAACTGGTAACTGCCAGGATGGCAGCGAAGGTTCTCACCTCCTATGAGGGAGGCCCCCAGTTCGGTTCCGCCCATGTGGCCCCACATCCACCTGTGTGGAATGAAACTGTCAAAAAACTAACAGTGTACAACTATGGAGACTGCTCTGGGCCCTCCCCCCTTCTCTCTGTATTTTTCTGTCTTTCTCTGTCAAAAATAAAATAAATCTTAAAAAAAAAAAAAAAGATTTACTTAAAAAAAGTTCTCAGAGTGTCTATGAGTGTGCTCAGTGAACTGTTAAGAACATGGAATCTTTGGAATCTTCTATGTGTCTGTGTGTGAGGGCATCTCTATCTCATTCTATGACATCACACAAAACACTCTTGGGAAACACTGCTGGCCTAATGCTCTTGTCACATAGCACATACCCTTCCAAGTGTCCCACTAGGATGTAAATGAGGGCTTGATTATTATATAATCAAAACACATGCTGCCCACAGCACGTGTCTATTCTTCCAGTGTGTTAGCTCCATCAAAAGAGGAAATCTGGACAATTAAGAATTGCACCCAAGAGGTGAAGAGTCATAAAGGAGCATGTTGGCTGGGAGGCTTCCGAGACATGAGATCCCAGGTGTTGAAGTGGCCAAAACATTAGGTAGAGGAAAGAGAGACAAAGATTGAATCAAAGGTTGAGCCAGTTTACCAGCTAAGATCCAGAAAGAGAGCCCACGCGTCAAGGTCAGGGCAGTGAGTTGGTGTCCTCATGAGCAGGGGCAGCTGGGTTTTGACTCAAAGTCCTGGGGCATCTGGCTTCACCTTTCAGATTGTTTCGTTGACAGTGGGAAGGTTAAGGAGCTTCTTTTTCTGCTGCCTCTAGCTCAGTGCTGCCTGTGAATAGGGTCTAGCTTTTCTTTGTCCTTCTAACCCAGATATGGAAACATAAACACCTTTTTGTCTCTTCAGGATGTACCACAGGAGGCTTTGGACTTCCTTCCTCCTACCTTCCTTTTTCCTAGTCCTCCTCGGTCCTCTGTCCCTCTTTTCACCTTCAGTACATGGCTCTGTGTTGGTCTTGTACGGGTTCTGCAGGGTTATCAGCACCTGCATTTGCTCTTGGACCATTTCTACTTAAACAGCAATATCCTACAGCTGGATTTGTTTGTATGGTGCACGTATTCCTGAGAAAATGAATTTCAGTAAATTGAATTATATTTTAACACCCCTGGGGGTGCTCAGAAATTTACAGATGCTTCCCATGGATCTTTCTCTGTGATGATGAGGGATGTTTTTGTACGTCAAATAACCTCTAATTTGCCAACTTTGTGAGTCTGTAAATTTAGTCTTCTTAAGTCATAGCTAACCTAAATCAATAAACACTGCATTTTAAAGTTTATCAAGGAGCAAAGTATCTGGTCAGTTGACTAGAATTAATTGATGTGATTTCATGCCTGTGTTCAGCTCTGTGGTATGATTTAAGGCTCACACTTAGTAAATTAAATGAGATCATTTTGTAACAACTCACAGATCGGGACTGACTCAGTGTGTGATGGGCACCACAGAGTCATGAATCTACAGCAGCTCAGATGGTACGTTCTGTCGTTGCCCTTCACATCACTTATTCATTCACCAAACGTGATTGAGTGCCTAGAATGTTCTGGGAAGTTGGAATACAAATGCCCCTGGTTTAATTCACATCCGACAATGAACTAGAGTAATTCACTGCCAGCCACCCAATCCTAAACCGCTACACATACGTTAATTACTAATGAGATGCGGATTGACATGAGCCAAGGAAACAGCCAGGCCCAGGCCTTCTGGAATCAAGCTGGAAAAAGGCATAAACGGGAACTTCAGAGTCTGGAGCACACCAGGGGCTCTTTCCCTGGACACAGACGGGCCAAGAATCAATGGTGAGAACATGGGACAGTGACAAACCTAAGTTCCATTCTGACCATGTCTCAGTAGCCAAAAGGATAAAAAGAAGAATACGGTAGATAACGTTCTATTAGTCTGTTCCCGTGTGGCAGACACTGTTGTAAGCATGTTGCATGGATTGAGTCACCCAGCCATTACAACACCCCCATGAGGTAGATTCTGCTGCAATTTCTATTTTATAAATGAGGGCGTGAAGCACAGAGAGGTGAAGTATCTTACCCAAGGTTGCACAGCATGTAAATGGCTGGGTTGAGGGCCATTCAGGCGGTCTGATCCTGGAGCCCATGCTTCTGTGGTCTCAGGGCTCTAGTGAGGTAGCAGTTGGGGGAAGCCTCTTGGCTCTGTGATGCCACACAAGTGACGATATTATTATTAGTGCTGCAAGCTGCCTACCTCAGACCTCAGACTCTCTCTCCCACACAGGGGCTCTTGACTTACCCAGGATTAAGGTAATCAAATGGCTTATCCTCTCCCACTGGAACACAGACACAGCGGCCTCGTTCTGGTGTGTCATGGAAACGAGAGATTTTAAAAATCCTAATGGCTTGTGCAGAAATTAGATTGTACCCTGGGTCATGGGGTGACCGTCAGAGGGACCTCAAAGGCCCCCTGCCCAGGACCCTCCCCCCAATGCCCATTGTTCACTCGCCTGTCTCCCACATCTCCATAAATCTGAGTGCCCTCGGTATCTGGATAACAAATTGGAGATGGCTGCTGATGGATGAGGACACTGAGAGGGGCAGGTCCATGCAGGTCACAGCTCGGAAACGAGGTTCAAAGAGCCCCAGGAGGAAGGGGTGGCTCCCCAGGCCTTGGCCCTGGGGACAGGGGAGCAGCTGGAGAAGGAGCCAGACCCCCACTATTACCCCCAGGGCTGCGTGGAGCCACAGTTACATCACGGGGGTTATCCCCAAACCCCCCTGCGTGAGGAGGAAGCCCCATGTCCTCCTCCTGTGTAGCTCGTTCTCTGGTTCTGGAGCAAAATCTGCAGGGACATCTGAGGTGGGGCTGGAAGAGGCACAGTCCCAACAAACCCAGAGGGCACAGAGTCTCCCGGCACCAGCAGAAAGGCTAGGAGTGACCCCCACCCCCACCCCCAGCGCCCACTGGACCGCTCTTCAGACACAGGAGGTGATGGGGCCTCACAACCAGGAAGGTGGCAGGCATTGTCCTCCCCTGAGCTCACTCACCCAGCAGTGGCTCCACATGGGAAGCAGGCCAGGCAGAGGTGAGGGAGGAGGGCGGCTTGTTGCCACATGTGGCCACCCAGGACTTTGCTGCCCTCCCTGCCCTGGACCACGTCTTCCCCCATCCCTCCTGTTCACATTCCACGTGTCCTCTGACGCCCACCCAGGTTCCACCGCCTGCATGAAGCATTTCCTCCTGGACCGCCCCTTCTCCCAACTTCTTCCTACAGCCCTGTTCCCTGCGGCAGAGAACGAAGTGCTTACAGGCATGGTCGTGTTTGGCCTCATTGGAATGTAGCTCATACTTTGTTTTATCCCCAACAGTGCTGAGCACATAGTCAGTGCCCACCACGTGTTTGTGGTTGGTAAAAACAATGCAGAGAAGTTCTCTCCCTCCCTCTCTCTTTCTTTCTTTCTCTCCTTCTCCCTCCCTCCCTCCCTCCCTCGGGGCGCACAGATCCGAGCTGGAAGCTGCTGCAGGGAGCCCCCTTGGGGTTTGTTTGTCCAAGAAAGCCCCGTTGCAGAAGTGCTTGGAGGATGGAAGCATTTTGCAGATGGCGAGCAAAATCAGGCTGTGGGCTTCCGGAGGAGGCAAAATCATAACATGTATTTTTTCCGTGCAGTGAGGATTCGGTCACTTAGGATTTTGCCTCGTTGCTGTTTAGCTTCCCGGGGCCGGGTGCGCCTCTGGCCGGTGCTTGGTGGGGAGGCGCGCAGGTGGGAGGGTGCAGGAAGGGGGCAGGCCAGCCCCGCAGGTGCGCTGGGTGCTGCAGCCCTGCCTTGTTCAGCAGTTGCAGGAGAGGGAGCCACGGTGGCGTTGCCAGCGGGTTCCGAGCACATATTTGCAGGCAGCGGCGTTGGTCTGCGGCTGCTCCGGTTTCAGCTCCGAGCAGCTGGGAGGCCGGGAGGCCGAGAGGCAGGCACATCCGTGTTCCTTCTGCAGCGGGGCGCCCCTCGCCCGCGTGCGGGGGCTGCAGCCTCTCTGTTGCTCATTCACGCTGTGGACATTTGGGGACGTTACCCAGTTCCTCGCAAACATTATTTCGGAGGGGTTCTACCTGGTAGGAAGAATGACAGGCAGCTCCCGTGAGTCCCTGGGGGGGAATCAGGGTGCAGCAGCCTTCTCTCTCTCCCTGGGGTCTCCCAATGGACTCCCCCCAAACCTGTGCTGTCTCCCAAGTTTGGAGATGTCCCTAGAAATCAACATTTTTTTTTAATTTTTTTAAGAAGGACACATCAAGAGAACAGAAGTCATGGCAAATTTTATCAATCATGGGCAAATACATTTTCCATTCAGCTTTATAGTTGGCACTCCTTGAGGTTATAAGTGAAGGCCACCGATATTAAAGCCACAGGGAGCAATGTTTCCAGATGGACGGGGCCAAGCGAGGAATGCCACGTTCTCCAATTGTCCCGCCTCCAGGCCGTCACTGGGTTTGGGTCCCTTCACACCTGGCCAAACCTTCCCTAAAAGTCAAGCATGGCTGAAATGAACACCCTGGAAGTTTTGAAGAAAGGCAACAGCACACCCCACTTTGCTACCACATACCACAGGGCAGCACATAACCGTGTGTGTGGGGACAGGCACTATTGACAGGAAGGGAGTTATGTTGGCCGCCAGCTCATACCATATTGCAAAATAATGGTAACAGTGACTATGCCTTGTTCGCCTTCTTCCAGCCAGATGTTTTGCATACGGTGTCTTCTTTTAATCTTCAAAGCAACTCTGTAAAGTGTTCTATAGGAGAGGAAACTGAGACTCAGATAATCTGTCATCTCCTAGGGCTGCCGTAACAAAGAACCACAAACTTGGTGTCTTCACCCAACAGATAGGCTGTCTCTCTCACAGTTCTGGAGGTTGGAGGTCTGAGTTCAAGGTGACAGCAGGGCTGTGCTCCCTTCTACATTCTGGGTACGATCCTCCCTTGCCTCTTCTTAGTGCCTCGTGGTGGCTGTTCATCCTTGGGGTTCGGCTGTGCTCCTTCAGAGATTCTGGGTATGAGCCTCCCTTGCCTCTTCTTAGCACCTCGTGGTGGCTGTTCATTCTTGGGGTTCGGCTGTGCTCCCTCAGGGATTCTGGGTACGATCCTCCCTTGTCTCTTCTTAGCGCCTCGTGGTGGCTGTTCATCCTTGGGGTTCTTTGGTTTGCAGTTGCCTCACTCCAGTCTCCGCCTGTCATCCCACGGTGTCCTCCCCTGCGTGTGTCTTGTGTGTAGTCCTCTTCTTTTCCTATAAGAGCCCAGTCATTGGTTTAAGGACCCACCCTCCTCCAGTAAGGCCTTATCTCAGCTTAACTCATTCCATCTCAATGACCCTATGTTCAAATAAGGTCACATTCTGGGGTGCCAGAGGTTAGATCTTTAACCTATCTTTTGGGGGAACAAAACCCAACCCATAGCACCTGAGAGAAGTATCTTGTCTAAAGTAACAGTGCCTACAACAGCAGAAAAAATTTGAACTCCATAGTGACTCCCAAACTCCTCTTCCTTCCCAAACACTGATTTATGCAACGGCATTCATGGATGTGAGGGAGCTCCTTGACTTTATTTTAGCTTTGCACTTCCTTCCCCAGACCTCCTCTGCAGCTCAGATACTCATCCCAGCTGTGGGGACATGATTAGCAAAGGCAGAGGGCGGGGCTGGGGGCCAAATCAGACTCAGGGATGGTATCAGTATTAGAGTCAGGAAATCATACGAATTATTTCGAACAGAGAAGATTAAATACAGGAATTTGCTTACAGACGTGTTGGAAGGACCGAGGGCACAAGAAAAAGAGGTTGTGGGGAGAGAAACCATTGTAGGAACAAAACAGTGGAGACTGTGGTAGCAAGTCATATAGCATGGTGGCCGAGCTCTTCGTAGAAACTTCCCTTCTAGATCTTTCCTTGTGTTTCATAGGAGGGCACTTCCTATCCAGTAGAAAAGAGGCTACTTGCTTGGGAAAAGGAAGTCCTAGAAAATAAAAACATTTAACATTCTTGTTTTTTTGTTTTGTGTTTTAGCATTCTTAAGCAGGGTTTTCACAAGTCTAGTGAGGCATGTTTTTTGTGTGTGGAAAAAAATATATATATTAGGAGCTAACAACAGCAACAACAGAAAAAGGAAACATAACTACTTGACAGGGCGTATGTTGTCCACAGAGCTTTACTTCTAATAGCTGAAGAGTAAGAAAGTTGGTAAATAAGCCCAAATTCCACGCAGCTTCTTTAACCAGCCGTCCTCTTGAATGACAAAGGACAGTGAGCCGTCCTTGGCTTATTGTCAGTGCCAGTGACTTGTACTCAGAATTTACTTTGGACCTTTCAGTGACGTCTGCTGGAGCCTGGGCTGGACCATCAAAAATACATGTTGAACAGTTATTTCCCACAAGGGGCACTGATGTACTTCGAACCGGGCATCCTTGGCAGGAGCGTGGAGGCAGACGGAGCTTCTGCCTTCAGCCTGAAGTTTCAATTATAAAACCTCCCAGCTACAACCTTGGTGGTTTCTATCTCCCACCTAGACTAATAAATTGATCTCTTGGAAATGAACTGTGAACACAATTTTAAATTTAAATATTGTGTCACCCAGATCGAATGTGCTTTCAGTCATGATGTTAGCTCCAATGAAGGACATACTGAATGGAAGATCTGGCTGTGTTGGCAGCAGCCTTTTAGCCTAATCACAAAATTTATGGGCAGACAAATTTGCTGGGGAGCCAGACATCTACTCTAAATCGAGACATCACAAGTCATTTAGCAGCTGATCTACAGTGTCCCTGACCTTCCTCAAGGTCAATTAGAGGACCTTATCCATTTAGGTCAGCTTTATGACTTTAACAAATGACCTACTGTGTGTGTGTGTGTGTGTGCATGTAGGTGTGTGTGTTTCCCTCTTTCTTTCTTTCTTTTTTGGTTACCAGAACTAATAAAAACTTAATGGAGATTTAGAGACACCTAATGAAATCAGGAGTGTTGGATTTCCTGCCTACCTGTTCAAGTTCTTCTTTAGAAATGCCACACGCCCCGCTTTGGAAAACGGGATGGGAACCAGTCAAGAACTTGGGCATATTGATGTCTGGTTGCGCAGGCCCAGGAGACCTTGAACGTTATGAAGAACCAGGTCCCAGCCTGCTCGGTGCCTGCCCCTGAGCATGGAGGCAGACCAGGACGGACCTGGCAACTTTTCTGTGAAAGTTGGCGCCGTGGCCGGTATTTCAGACAAAGAAACGAGGGCATGGACTGAAAACACACAGAGCTCTAAGGCTTTAAGAGGGGCAGCATTGTGTCAAAATCCCAACAAAAATAATTATCAGGTTTTTTGTTTTTTTTCTTTAAGGCAGAAGAGCCTCAATCCAAAGTTCTGTGTAATCTCTCTCAACTGAAACTCCAAAAACAACAAACCGTTCTATAGCTCCGCTGATGTTATTCTTGGAAATGCTCACCTCCCAGGTGATATCAGAGGTGAAAATATATATGAATATATTAACATATAATGAAGTCAGCTTATAATTAATCTGTTAGAACTATAAATTTAACTGCATAGGGGTTAAAATTCCTGCGAAACAGGGAATACCACTAACAAGTAGTGACATAGGATGCAGATGAAACACAACTGCTAATTTCCTTGATATGCAAAGAGCTCTGAATCGTGAATAAAAACTAAGCCACCCGTGGAATAAAGGGATCTCACATATGTTACAGATGCTTTCATCTGGTATGACATTTACTCTTTGATATTATTATTATTTTTTTGTGTGTGTGACCTTCACCTTGAATTTTATGTGGTCACATCTGCATGCGTCTCTCTCTGCTTCTCTTTCTATCGCCTTTCAGCTTAGAAAGGCATCCTCCATTCTGAAATCCAGCTCTTGGATTGTGGATCTGGGAAGGCATTAACTCCAGATCCATCTGTAAAACTTTTCGTGTGTGGTTAAAGAATAAAAATAGGCTCACCTTTTCCTAAGTAATTAGCCAGTTGTTCCAGCTCCATTTATTGAGTGCTCCTTTCTTTCCCCACGGAGGTGAAGTGTAACCTTTATCACATATTAACTACTCATGTGTGCTAAAAATAAAATGTGACTTTGGGACAGAGGGTGGGAGGGGGTGTGAGTGCCGTGAACTCCTCAGAGCTGTTGGGAGGTGGTGTTGGCCACATGTGTCTGCCCTTCCGTTTCCCTCTGCCCTACCCCCTTCCTCCCCAGAGACTGAAAACAGGGAAGGAAGCCAGGAAAACATTAAACAGAGTCTGCTGCTCTGGACAATGTCTATGAAGAAAAAAAAGCAGGCTGAGGTTGTATGATTTAAACACGATGACACTGCTCCAAGGTCCCTCCTAGAAGGAACGTCACCGCCAGGTCCTGGGCACGCTCTTGAGGCCAGGCACTGCTCTGAGCACTCACACGGACAACGTCACTCCATCCTCACGGCCACCCGCAATGTGGGTGCCATCATCATCACCCCGATTTTAGAGAGGAGGCAACTGACACCCAGCGACGTCACCTCCCTTCCCCCTCACCCCAAATTGTTGTGGCTACACCAGCCAATCAACAAAGGTGCTAGGATTGTTATTACACCTTCCTCAAAACAGCTCCTCTTACCAAAGACATCAAGTGTCAACAAACACATCAAGACAGGTTCCCGGGACATAAAGTGATCAAGCCAGGTGCTTCCACCGTTCTGAGAAATGTGGACTGCCGCTGGCTTCTAGGTACTCATTTACCTTCTGCTCTTTTCACATCAACGCCTCTTTCCAAGAAAGCTAAGAAAAAGGTGTTTCATCTGTCTAGCGCTTAGGAGGGCCAGGCAGAAATCTCTGCCACACGGTCCTTCGGGAGCTCAGAGAATTCTGTATCTGAATCTTTGGGCATGAGGGCTTCTGGGTGTTCTCATTATGTATAATCAGCTGTGGAGTGAGCAGACTTTTGCTGAGTGTCTTCGTGGGCTGGGAAGGTGACAGACAGTGAGGTGCACAGAAAGGTAGGGACAGAGCCTCCAGGCCAAGGCAGTGCAACACAGTGGGTGCTATGAGGACACAGGGAGCCTGTGCCCTGGGGACCTGCTTCTTTCTCTGAAATGGGTCTCTGTTTACATGGATTCAGGAGAACCAGATGCTAGAGCTGGGCCAGGCATCAGGAGTCTTGAATTTCTGGGTCCTCTTTGTATGAAACTTGCCGCATTCATCATCAGGCTGTTTCAGGGTTCTGAGCTGGCCGACAGGAATATCATCGCGGCCACGCACTTATTTCCCTGTCGGTTACTGCGCGCACCCCATGTCATTGAGCATTTCTTGGCACGTGTGAGCTGCTCTACAGATGCAAAGCTTTGCTACTAGGAACGAGACACACTATGTATTGATGCATATCTTTCCTACTGGACACAAAGAACGTTGTTCGTCGGCTCGTGTTTGGCTGTTTGATGGTGGTTGTGTGTGAATGTGTCCTGTTGTAGGCGTGGCTTTTCGCCACCTTGGTACCGAGTCGCTGGTTTGGCTGACGTGGACTTGACTGGCCGGCCGTCCCACGTCAGAAAGCCCGTCTCTGGTCCTCAGCTTTGCCCTCACTTCAGACTCCTTGAAGAGGATGAACTGCCTCACTTTTTTGTCAGTTCGAACCACATCCTGCCCATTTCCACTTTCCATAAGACAGCTCATGACAGCGGTGGTTTTAAGATGCAGCAGGCTTCTCAGTGCAGCGATAGCGGAGGCCTCTGTCACGGAAGTGAGAATAATTCACCCCACGGTCGGCTCGTCAGGTCTGGGCGTTGAGTTTACCCCCACTCCCCACCTTGATCGGAATCCCTGATTTGGAGAGTGAATTGCTACCCGGCCTTCTCTCACTAGCTCGACTCGCATAACTTTCTAGATAAAAACTAAGCATGAGGCAGGAATGACATGCTGTCCGGGCCCGGGCCTGAGGCCAGGTGAGGGCAAAGGCGTAGCTGGAAAGGACCTCAGTGATCCTCAGTCACATTCCAGAGGAGGAACTGTCCTTGTTTTACCACTGAGGAAACTGGGTCCAGGGAGGGTCAGTGCTTTGACCAAAGGAGACAGAGCCTGCTAGACGCGGAGCCTGGACCGGTACCTGGGTCTTGGGGTTCCTGGCCCAAGTGCATTTGAAGTAGACCTGTAGTACCCATATCTGTAATGACAGGCTAGTGGCATCGCTGGAATTGGTGAGTTCATCCTGGTGATTAAATTGCGTCCTGGCAACTGAAGGGCAATCTCACAGCTGGAAGCTGTTTGCTGAGAGAGAGCTCGGGGCCAGCACCCAAGTTAAGCTCATTCCCGGGGCACCTGACAAGCAGAGACGCCAAGTGGAATCAATGTTTTGAAATCATTTGACACTTAAAGAAGGGAAAAAAAGAGAGGAGGAGAAGCAGTGGAATTCTTTTTTTAAAGATTTTATTATTTGAGAGAAGGAGAGAGAGAGAAGGGGGAGGGCCCTGGGCAGTTTCCATAGTTGCACATCATTAGTTGTGACGTGGTTTCACTCCACACAGGTGGCTGTGGGGCTGGACTTGGTGGGAACCGATCTGGGGGCCTCCTGCATGGGAGGCAAGAACCTTCTCCACAGAGGCTCAGCGGTTACCAGTTGTGTTGCAGTTCTGCGTAGGGGGTGGCACAGGGCGGGTCTGGGATTTGATCCCCAGACCTCATGACTACAAGGCAATGCTCAACCGCTGAGCTCTCCCTGCATCCCCCGAGTGGAATCCTTATTAAAGAAATCATTACGAGAAAATCAGAACTCTCTGGAATTCATCAACTGACAGTTTGGAATCATTTTTATTTTAAAGTCACGACGATAGACGATCTTTCTGGTGCTCGTGGGAGAATGGGCACAGTGGTGGGAGATCCCTGGCTTAAGCAGGGCTGTGGAATGAGCCAGAGCTGGGCTTCCAGAGCCCAGGAGAAGGACTGGGGACCAGCCCACATGGCAAGTGTCCTTGGAGTGTGTTAACGCTCAGTGCCCCACCCCCACCCCCCAGTGTCCACGGGACCGGTCTGTGTGCTTCCTTCTGGGAGGGCACAGATGCCCTGACCACAGGAAGCAGCATCTTCCAAAGCCCTCTCCCCAGAGACTTCTGACCTGGAACAATAGTAACACCAGGCTGAGGGCTCCCATCATCTGTCAAGGGTCTGAGGTGGCCTGGAGAAGTGAACTCATGAACTCGGCTTTGATTCTCTCTGGGAAGCCAAAACTGAATGACACCGTCAGCTGCATGCTGTGCAGCTCCCCGGGGAGCAGAGGGAGCCCTGGGCCAGCCAGCATGGGGGAGGACTGCGTGCATTTGAGGGACGGCTGCTGCAACGGGCCCTGCCAGCCCATAGCCAGCACCTGGAGGGGCGGGGCCCAGGCCTGTCCCCGCTGAGTCGGAGCTAACTGTGGCTCCATTGTGGGGACGGTTCTTCTTCTGTCAGTTTAACTGACAGCCCAGATAAGAGGTGCAGTGCTGGGGCTGTGGGTTGCACAATCAACCACTTTGCAAACTGAGAGAGGAGACGAGCCATTTCCAACCCCTATGGTCAGAAACGAATTTCCTCTGGGGCTGTTCTCCCCACCATCTCCTCTGCATCCTCTATTTTTAGTGTTCAAGTTGGTTTTCATTGGGTGTTGGTTTTTTTGGAGGGGAGGGCGATTTTCCTTTCACTCGTTCAAGCACCAGCGTGGTGTCTGGCGCCAGCTTCCTCTCCTGCCTCCAGATGTGCCCGGGGCTATTTTCTGCCGCTGACTGGGGCTGGGCTCCCAGAGCACTCAGGTCCTGGGTCCAATTTGGGATGAGCTTGGCCACACCTTCTGCCCGAAGCTGCGCCCCAGAGTCACGCCGGAAGCTCTCCCTATGGAGGAGCCACTGGGCTTCCCCTCAGATGAGCTCCACCTGCACCCCTCACACCCTCTCCAACAACGGCTGCCCCCTCACTTCCTCCCCATCGTAGCCGGCTGCCTGGCAGCAAGTATAAGTCCACGGAAGCAGGGGAGATAGAAAACGCACGTTTTTACCCAATTCTCAGCTAATTAAGCTGTATTACCTTGGGCGGCGTGGGACCCCCGGTGCTTCAGTCCCACGCAGGCAGGAACTGTGTGTCCCACGGACCACCTACCACAGGGTCTTTTTAAATTCCGAGGCAGGATAAGCGGTGATTGCTCTGATGAGTCCTAAGGCTCGAGAAACAAGAAAAGAATAGCAAAGGGAAAGAAAACATCCACAAGTGAGAGGGGAAGGGAGAGGAAGCAGGAGAGGGAAGACGAGGTGCAAGGAGAACGGGCAGGTGCCACTGGGTTTGCACAGGTGACACCCCAACACCCCCACACTGGGCTCGTGACCCTGACGCCGTGGCTGCTGGAGGCCCCCTCCTCCTCTGGGTCTGTGCGGGGGGCTCTCCTGGCATGGCCCCGGGACTGCAGGGAGGGACTGGCCTGCTCGTGGGCCCTCCCTCCCTTGTTCTCTGCTCCTCTGTGCTTGGCTGTGAGGGACCGATAGCTGGGCTCACTACTATTTAGTAGGACAAGGGGGACCCTGGAGCCTGAGCCCGTGGTCATTTCACCTCTGCTCTCACACATCAGGGGGAGGGAAGCCTGATGCAGCTCCAAGTCCTTATCAAAACGGGCTTTGACAGCTCCCGTGACACATTCAAGGACATGAAGCGCCAACCGGAACAAAGGCCATGAGGACCACACGGGGCTTCCTACCAAGCTCCATGGGGTGCATGGCCCTGTGACCTAAAGATGGCGCCCACACTGCCCCCGCTTCTCACCAGGGGCCACAGGTGAGCCAACCTGGTTCCGTCTCCCACCCTGGCTACGGCCTGTCCCCAGAGCTTGCTTCCAGTTTCGTGCAGGGCCTGGGGCCCTGGGTGGCTTGCCCTCTTCCCATCACTGAATTTAAACAGATGTGGTCAAGGAGGGTGGGTCCCCAGGCTGACCGCCCTGGCTCTGCTATGCATATCTAATCTCCAAGCCCCCTAATCAATCATTCTCTCGAGAGCCTCTCCCAGCTCCTGTGCGACCACCAGTTGCTCATCAATAATTTGAAACTGTCTTTGGTGGAAGAGGCACAAAGTGCCTGCAATTTATTTGCTGAGCATGATTCCAAGAACAAAGAGGGGGGGAAAACAGGTCAAGGGAGAGAGTAGCAATAACAACAGCGTTCTCTGCTAACCTGTGAAGACTCCTGCAACGCACTCCTCACCCCGGGCCCGGTCAAGAAGCTCGAACGCGCCTTCAGACTGAGTTCGCTTCCTCACCACGGAGTCTCGCTCTGCTCGGGGGTCGGGCTCCTCTTCAGGCATCGCGCCTCCTCCGCTTTTCCCACCTCCGGTCACTCCCGACCAGTGTCAGGCACCCATGGGCGATTTCTCACCTGTGCTCACCGGGGAAGCCACAGCGTCTGTCACCACGCTGTGGGCAAGCCGGTGACCATCTGTGGTGTAAAAAGATCCCCCTGCAGTGTGGCGGGTGGGGCAAAGTCTCCTCGTTTTAAATGAGCGCCCCTGTAATGAATAGGTGCCGACAGAGAAAGAAACCCCTACCTTTTTCATCCGGCATTCCAACTTACACTGTGCAAAGCTGCCGGCCCCTAATACATGCTGCAAGGAGGACAGTGTCACAGATCGGAATGGGGACTTGGTGGGAGACTATGTGTATGCACACACATGTGTGTGTGCGTGTGTTTGAATATTCAAGGGAGAAGTCGAACATCACTGGAGAGAGCTGGGGTAAATTATTTTGAAAGCCCTTGGTTGGTGGTCAGCTGGAGACAGGAGAAAAGGGAAAGGGATAAGGTTCTATTGAGCAGGTGTGGGGGGCTGAGAACATGAGAGAAACCAGAAAACCTCTGTCTTGACTACAACCTGCTTTAGGAATGTGCCTTCGGATTCCTTAGGACGCTCATTGTGTTAGGAAAGACCTGGTTCTCTAACACAGAAGTTGGAGAAATGATCCTATGGAGGGAAAAGGATCAGAAGGACCAGGGACTTCTCTGCGTGGGGACACACCCAGGCCCACGTCAGCAGAAAGACAGCAGCAGTTAAGGAAGTGTGCTGCCAGGGAAGGAGAGAGTCTCCCCACTTCCCGTGGGGCAGGGCTGGTGGCTGGGAGGTCCAGGGACCCTAAAATGATGAAACTCTCCCATTGGCTTGCTCCCCTTCATCTGGGAAGCATTTTCTAAATGAAACAACACAGTAAAAAGAAGACGCCTGAGGTCAGGACAGGAAAATCCAAGGAGAATGCCTGGAGAGGTCACACCACGGAGTAGAAACGAAGTTTTCAAAGTTTTCGTGCTGGGAGGTAAGGAGTGACTTCAGGGCGGGACACCGTCTCCCACATGGGTGCTGCAGCACCTTAGTCAGTGTCAGTCAAAGGCGGATCTACCACTGGTTGGGTTTCGGGAGCACTGAATTGGACAAAGTGAGGGGTCTTCATTGTGGAGCCTCTCATAACCTTTGTTATGTCAATGGGATTCTACAAGAGAAATACGCGGTATTTCTCAAACTCATTTGACAACGGAATCCTGTTTCTGCAAAGTGCCTCCTGGAGTGGGTATTTCACAGCACACTCTTTGGGAAGCACTACGGTGGCCAGTCATGGGAAATGTGGGTAATATGCTAACTTGGACATGTGGGTGCAGAGCCCACTGACCTCTGCAATTTTCTGGTGTGTTTTTCTCTTGGTCTTGCTTTGTCTTCTTCTAGAAGCTGAGATCTCCCTGCTGTCTGCTGCTGAGGGGAGCCCTGGGGCAGAGCATTGGCTGTCTTTGACTGGCCTGCAGGCCGGCGTGGGCTCAGCTTGACAGCGTCCTGAGGACAGGGGTGAGCTCACCCTGTTTGGCTACCCTGTGCGGAGCCTGGGAAGCGCTCTCCCCAGCCCACCACCACACCTATGTGCAGGAACAGCCAGGGGAGACACATACTCTGTCTGCCTAACAATCTGCCTCGGGGAAGACAGCCAACAGGGGCTTTACAACAGACTGAGGGTCACAGCCAGATCATAGTAATAATAATAATATGAATTGTTTGCTATGGAAGAGACTTCAGAATAAAGAGGATCTTGGCCCCTATCCAGCGGTGTGAGTTACACAGGCACCAACAGCCCTGCCTTAGAAAGGCTCCTTGGAGAGGCAGCCCTGAGCCCCGAGGGATGGAGAGATGGTAGAACTGGGGGATATTTAGGAAGAAAGACACATCTGTCTACTGGCATAGTTACTGGTTACACAGCACCCTGTGGCGTGTCCACACTAGGGATGGAAAGACTGGCTCCAGGGACAACTCAGTAGGTTAGGAATCTAGATACCAGAACATCTAACTTCAGTCCAGCCACAGATGGGCGGGCTGACCCCAGGGCAAATCACTTTGTGTGGTTTCCTCATTTGGAAAGAAAAAAAAATAAAAGAGATAAAATCTGATCTACCTTTCAGAGGTTGGGGCGGTTTCTGTTTTGCTTTTTGTGAAGAGCAACTAATAAAAATGATACCAAATCCCTCCGAAAATAAATACAGGCTCTATGCATTTCTAGTAATAATAGCACGAACTCTCACTGGGACCCAGGCTCAATTTACCACGATAAAAATCACTGGTAAATTTCTAAAAAGTTAGTCTTTTGTGCACATACTTTCTCCATAGAAAATGGTTTTCTGTTGGGAGAAAGTTCACGGACACCCCAAGTCGTTCTTTTGGGGGATTATGCATGTCTTTTCCCCAGGTGAATAGCACACTCTCTCTCCCCAGGTTTCCATTTTGGTCATATTTCAGATATGGCTGAACTTCAGATTCTGAACTCTCACTTACTGAGAGCAAATTTAGAAAAAATTCATGAGATTAGCAGATAAGTAAACAAATATTTTAATTGAGACTCAAACTGTCGAAGTACTTTGGGCAGTATGGAATTACATGTTACCATATTCTTTGTTGGCCTGCATGAAACTAAAACCCAGAAGGTTATATTAAACATAATCACCTCACTCCACAGGGCCCATAAAAAGGGTTTTTCATGTGGCAATTTAAAGAAAGGTGAGCAATTGTGCAAAACACAATGGCACCAATGAGTGTTTTTGTGGCTTTTGGGTCTTTCAGAAAGAAAATTAGCTCTGAAGGGGAGTAGAAAAGTGCCACATTTCAGACACCCCCCCCCCCCCCCCACCAAAGCAAAACAAAACAAAACAAAAAACACAACAAAAAAGAGGAAATACCTTGATGGACTTCAGTGATCACTTAGAAAGATGGATTTGAGTCCAGCACGAAATGAGGTTTTAATGCGGGTTTTATGTTGTGAGAACCTGGACGCTGGCCCTCCAGAGTGCTTCATTCGATCTCTCTTTTTTTCTGCATTTAATACATATTTCATAGACTCCTATCCTAAAAGCTTTCTTCTGATTGATTGGCGGCAGAGAGCCAGCTCTCTTATCTAACTGGACTCAGTTCCCACGTTCTCTCCAAAAACCCAGACCATCCAAGAAGACCAAAGGGATCATGAAGAGGTGGCTGTTCTTTCTTTTTCGACTGCTGTCTTACCGCTATTGAGTTGTGACTGAAAAGTGCTCACCCAGTCCTGCCTCCTCTCTCCTTGGGCCTCCAAGTGGACTTGCTAATCATAAAGCACATGTGTGCTCTGCTGATCCCGAAGCTGCCTCTTGCTCACCCAGTAGAAAGTGCCTGAGAACACGCTTTTAGATGAGGAGAACCTGTCTGTGACAGGCTAATTATACACTCGGGTCACAAGGCCCAATCCGTCTCCTCAAACATCAACCTCCAAACTCCCTTTTATTTGTCCTGCCATCAGTAAGTCCCCTTAGAGCTTCCCTGTCCAATACATCACCACTGTGTATATTTACATTAAATCAAGTTAAATAAAATTTAAAATGTAGTTCCTCAGTCACACTAGTCACATTTCAAATACTCAAAGTAGGTACACGTTGGGCCTCAGCTATGACCCAACCCAGCCCTTCGTGTTTACTAAATTTTAAGACTCTGAGACCCATAAAGGTTACATGACTTATCCAAGGAGATCCAAGATTTATGAGAGTATATTTCTTGGTCATTTTGGAATCCTGGGGAAATGTCCTTTATGTTTTAGTCTTGATTTTTGAAAAGAATTTTCTGTATCAAATATGTATTTGATTATGACAAGTAAAATCATCTCATATAATGATGGGCTGGAAAAATAAAAACACTAATCCTTTTTGGAGATGCTCACCCTGTAGAATCAATTATGTCTAAATATTTTCCTATTTTTAGTGACCTGTGAATTTCGCAAGAGAAAGGAAGTCTGGATTAATTTTTGGAGACCGAGAAACATTGCTATATTTATTCCCTATCCTGGATTATGTAGCAACATTGTTATGCTGCTAAAGACACGTGGAACCCTGGAATCAATTACATGAGAAGGCCGGCAAATCAGTTGTGCTGTAGAGTCACAGGACCCATTGTTTAACATCCAGAGTCAGTCAACATCATTGGTCAGACTCAGGGGGAGAGGACAGTGGTACAGGCTCACCACAACATGTGTGTCCTGAATAGTCTTCGTAGATGCTTAGCCTCACTTACAGCCAAGACAGACACTAAATGTCTTCCTCCTTCAGCCAAGTCAAGGATTTATGCAGTGTCTCATGCAAGATCTCATTGGGGCCAGAATCCACAGTGTGTGGGAGACTGGAGCCTTGCTCAGTTGCAGCCATCAAATACAAAGAGCCATAGAGTATTAAAGATGGGGAATTCAGGACTGGGCACTCTTGAACAAGGTTCCCTCCGAGAAGGGGCCCAGAAATGGCCTCAGAGAACCACCTTCCTTGTACACTATTTGTCCCTGTAGAGATCAAAGGGAATTCTGGGGAATTGTTTTAAGTTATTAATTAAATGAAATTGATTTGCAATTATTCTAACAGTTAACCAAAGCATGGTATAGAGAGAAGATAAAAGAAAGAATCTGGGCTCACTGTGACCTTCATTAGTTTCCTCCTTATCATGAATACCTCTCCTTATGTTCTTCCAAGCCCCTGTCCACTCACGTGCAATAAGGAAGTACAAAAGAAGGCAATGGAGCATCTCCTCTTGGCACAGTGGGTTGTGTTTCTCTGACTCTGGGGCCTTGACTTGTTGAAGAAGACACCACGAAAGGTCAATGGCCCCATTGATGTGATATTATTGAGCAGACTCTGAGAACTGGGGCCGTGGAAGAAGTTCTGGGCAGTGTTTCGGGTGAATTCATGATAAGAAGGTGCCTTCCAGAATAGCAAACCAAAGTGTAAGGACCCAGAAGACAAAAGACAAAATTGAGGAAGACCAGATGAGGCATGGAGCATCCATCAGATGCCACAGGTTTGGGGCAGGTAAGGACCACAGTCCAGAAGGTGGGAGAATTAGCAAACCCAAGAGTACTCTTCTGTTCTCTTTTGTAATTTTGTACTGCACGGGTGTGCAAGGGCCCGCTGAGTTTTCCTATAGTCAAGAGGAAGGGCTGAGGTGGGGCAAAAGGCAAGGCCTCATGGTGATGCCAAGTGTACCTTGCCCCTCTCAGGTCAGGCCGTCTCCCAGGTCAGGCCTGGCCTTGCTGTGCCATCCAGATGCCCAGACCAGTCCTCCATTCAGGTGCTGCTCTAGTCAAGTTTCCTGGAAATAATTATTGGTTAAACAAGATATTTATTCCCAATCCTTGACCCATTCTAAAGAGGAAATGGAGAAAGAAGAGCTATAGGGAAGACAGTATCCCTACATGTTTTGAGGACAGAGCTAGAAAAGAATGTTAAGGGGTGCAGAGAAGGAGTGAGGTGGTGCATGGAAGAACCTCAGTTTCATGATCTATTATGATGGGCTATATGCCCTCCCCCCCAAAAGATGTCCACATCCTAATCTCTGGAATGTGTGAATATGTCACCTTACATGGTAAAATAAGCTTTGCAGATGTGATTACGTTAATGGTCTGAGATGGGGAAACTACACTGAAATGTTTGGGAGGGCCCAATGCCATCATAAGGTTCTTAATGACTGACAGTGAGAACGAGAGAGGGGATGGGTGATAGAAGCAAAGGCTGGAGTGATGACAGGAAAGAGACATGAGCCAAGGAACATGTGTGGTCTCTAGAAGCTGACACCTTGATTTTAGCCCAGCAGGGCCTAGAAAATTCAACAATGATGGTATCCACCTCGTAGGGCTTCTGCAACAGAGTAGATAAGACAAATCATCGGAAGCTATGGCCCCCAACTTTTTTGGCAGCAGGGACCAGTTTTGTGGAAGACAATTTTTCCATGGACCCAGGGTGGAGGGGTGTGGGGGAGATGGCTTCAGGATGATTCAAGCGCATTACGCTTACTGTGCACTTTATGTCATTATTATTACATTGTAATGTATAATGACATAATTGAACAACTCACCGTAAGGCAGTCAAACCTCTCTGCTAACGTTAATCTGTACTTGCAGCTGCTTCACCAAGTCAGCTCTACCTCAGATCATCAGGCATTAGATTCTCATAAGGAGCCACAACCTAGATCCCTTGCATGTGCAGTTTACAATAAGGTTCACACACCTCTGAAAATCTAATGCCACTGCTGATCTGACAGGAGGCGGAGCTCAGGTGGTCACGTGAGTGATGAGGAGCAGCTGTAACTACAGATGAAGCTTTGCTCATTGGCCTGCCCGCTGCTCACCTCCTGCTGTGTGACCCAGTTCCTAACAGGCCATGGACCAGTAACAGTTCATGGCCCTGTGGTTTGGGGGCCTCTGATCTAAAGCACTTAACAGACTGTCGGCCAAGAAAATAGCAGATAGTTTTATCATTAAAAATTATATTATCAGAACCAGGCTTAGAGTCCAAGTCTGATTTAAAGCCCACCTACTACACTTGGGGTAGTTAGAAGTAGATGCAGTTCTTCCAAAGAAACTATGGGAAAGCATTTTAGAATTAGTGGAACCCAAAAAGATGAATCCGAGTCCTTTATCTCAGAAAGCTTTGGGGACCCTTGGGATAACCTTTGGCATCATCGGCCCTGCAGATGTATAACTGAAGTCCCACATGCCAGCCTCTTATGGCCTTGTTCTCAGTAACATTCGAGGATTGCAGATGCACTAGAGGCACTCTTTCAGGTAGTGGGGTGGTAGAGACTGAAAAGTGTCACAAAGCCACGTGGCTGTGAAGTGGGTGAGAAGGACTCAGAGGATGTCATTTACAAATGGCTGGGTGGCTGCCAGAGTGCTGCATAACTCTGGTGACTTCATTTGATAATTTCCTGATTACTCATGTTGGTCCCTTCTAGGTTCCTGCTATTCTCACTGGCTTTTTTGCACCTGACAGACGGAATATACAAATGGCCAAGGGCCAGACCATATATAAAAATTAAACTCTGACCTGCAACCCATAGCAACCAGCTCAGGAAACCAACCCATCGTACAGTGACCAGCCCAGGAAGTCAGCCTGCTCTCTATCAATCAGACTGCAGGAAGTTAGAGCTCTAGCTCTGGTAACAATACAAGAAGCCCAACAATAACTTCTGAAACTATCAGCCTCGGATGGCTGGGATTTGATTAAGAACTGACAGCATCCCTATTTTTGGTCCCCACTTCCAAATCAGGACCGACCGGAGAGAGACAGAATGCTCCCCGACCAACTATGTGGGATGCTAGTTGGCCCTCCTAGGGCTTCCCCAGCACAATTGGAGCACACCTGAAGCTTTCCTTTTTTCTACTACAAAGCTTTGCTTCTCCTCTACCTGTCCTAGAGTCTCTGCCAAATGCAAGTGATGTGACAGTGGCTGACTGCTTCGCTATCCACAGCAAACTGAATGAATGGCCTCTGCTTGTTCATTTGATGGGTCTTTGTTTATTTCCACACACCATACATGGTGAGTATGGATTTTGGTGGGAGAACATGCTCTATGCACTTGGACATGGACAAATTTGGTTACATGTTTGTATCACAGTGACAACCACTGTGGCCTGCTGTGGCCCCTTGGTTCCTGTCTTTATGGAGTGTTCATGGCTTCCCCAGGAGTAGAAGATGAGTGTGATGAAATAGTGACTAAATTATGCCTGAACTTGAATTAGTTGTGGTACCACTGGGTGGAACATAATATAGGAAGTGATTCGTGAAGGCAAATGGGAAAAGCCCCAAATTGGAATTTTGTTTTTAAGTAACACTTGGGAGAGAACAATTTAGGGATGAAGACAACATACCTCCCTCCTTCTCTGCACACAGATCTCATTTTAAAGAAAACAATGAGAAGGTAAGTTTTAAGTGGTGTCACAGGGAATGTTAGAAGCTAATGTTGCTAATCGAAAAGCTATCAGGGCAAGGACATATCCAGGTGGTTATGAGGCAGAGATATTGCAGGAACTCTCTGTAGGCATCTTAAATTGTTGGTCTTTGAAAATAAGGTCCACGTGCAACGTTCTCTGCAGTGCTGTTGTCGAGAGCCTTATAGCTAGGCATCTTCATGATGATTTCTCGTGATGTGCACCTGGCTCCAAGGACTCAGTTGATTATTATCTTGGGGGTCATTTATCATTCTCTCTCTCTCTTCACACAGACACACAGACACACCTGCACACACACACACACGGTATAACAATTAAGTTTGCGGACTTGCCACCATGCACTTACACTGGCAGCACTGTACAAACAGCTCAGTAAGGTTTCATAACCTTGGTGTAGCAGTATCTCACAGCTGTGTTCATGTTGACGTGTGGCGATGTCTTGCTCAGTGGCGTTCATTATTATTGCATTTTTGTGTGCCATCATGAAAATGTCGGAACCTGAATTAGAGCAATGAACAAACTTTAACTTTCTTGTTGGGATGCTGGGATGACTCAGTGGATTGAGTGTTCATCTTGCAGCCCTGGAGTCCAAGGATTGAATCGCGGCCCTGACCGGTGTGAACCCATATGCTGAACTGCGGTGTGCCCCCCAGTTCTCACCGGGGCGAGCTTCCCATGTAGGAGGCCCCCAGTTCATGGGGGCATGCCTCCCATGCGGGAGGCCCCCTGGCCTGGTTCCTGCCCTGTGCAGCCCGGCACCCACCTGTGGAGTAAAATTACATTGAAAACTAATGACGTACAGCTTTGGAGCCTGCTCTGATCCCTCCCGTTTCTCTCTGTCTCTCTGTCTGTCTCTCTCTGTCAAAAACAATAAAAATAAACCTAAAAAATTTCTTGTTAAACTTGAAAAAAGTGGAAGTGAAATCAGGGACACGTTAGTCCCAGTTTATAAGAATAATACCATGAAGAAAATGGCAGTGTACAAATGGATTGAACATTTTTCTAGGGAATAGAATGCATCACTGATGAAGAGAGGTCAGGGTGATCAATAACCAGCAAAACTGATGAAAACATTCCAAAAATTTGTTGAACTGTGCGTCAAAATTGTCAGCTGACCGTGAGAAGCATAGCAGACCAAGTCAACATCAATAGAGAAATAGGAAAATCTTAACTGAAAATCTGGGCATGAGAAAGGGGTGTGCGAAAATGGTCCCGAAGGAGCTTGCCGATGAGCAAGCAAAGGCGAGTCAAATTTTACCAAGTTTGCCAAGAACTTGTGGAGAGGCAAGGCGATGTTTTGGGCCATGCTATCACTGGTGATGAAACATGGGTGTACCAATACCACCCTGAAACAAAGCGTCCAAGTGCACAACAGAAGTAAGTTAATTCTCCATAAGCAAAAACGTTCTGTTAGTCCAAGTCCAAAGTCAAAACAATGTTGCTAACCTTTTTGGATATCAGAGGGATTGTTCATGAGAAATTTGTACCAACTGACAAACAGTCAAACAAGCTATTTGGAAGTGCTGAAAGGCTGTGTGAAAAAGTGAGACAAAAACGACCTGAACTTTTCACCAACAACTCACGACTCTTGCGTCACAACAATGCACCAGCTCCCACAGCACTGTCTGTGCAGGAGTTTTTAGCCAGTAAACATAACTGTATTGGAACACCCTCCCTACTCACCTGATCTGGCCCCCAATGACTTTTTTCTTTACCCAAAGATAAAGGAAATACAGAAAGCAAGACATTTTGATGACATTCAGGACACCAAAGGTAAATACGATGATGGCTCTGATAGCCATTCCAGAAAAAGAGTTCCTGAATTGCTTTGTACTAGGCACTGACGTCGTACTCCATGGGGGGAACTTCAAAGGTGACCGTAGATATTCAGCAATGAGGGATGTAGCACTTTTTCTAGGATGAGTTCAAGAACTTGTCAAGAACTTAATATATATATATATATGGTATATATATATATATAGTGTGTGTGTGTGTGTGTGTATATATATATATATATATATAGTGTGTGTGTGTGTGTATATATATATATATATATATATATATAACCTTAGTAATCTTTATATTGATTATATGCTGACATGATATACTAGGTTAAATAAAATCTATTCAAAATAATTTTATGTATTCTTTTTAATTTTTAATGTGACTCCTAGAAAATGAAAAATCCCACGTGTGGCTCACATTTGGGGATCGCACTTTATTGGATGGTGCTGGTCCGTAGGTTTCCTATTCAGACAAGACAGTCACTGGGCGGGTGAGGGTTAGGGAGGCCAAGGGTCCACGAGTGTCTCAACAGGACACAGGCCTGTGCAGCAGCGGAAGCCTGAGGACAGCTGGTCCACCCTGCCCTTGGGAGTGGGCCCCTTATTATGCAAGACATTAAAGAGGCAGCAAGAGCTCCATGTGGCAATTTCAATGGAAATATTTTTGCTTCTAAAACCTAGTTTCTTTCCGAAACTCCCCGCAAGGCAAAATGGATTATTGCTTCCTGGAAGTCGAAGCAGGGGACTTGAAAGTGTTTCATATTAAAAACAGAAAAGCCCAACGAGGAGGAAAATAGTTATGTTTCTAAAAGCTTTTAGAACAAATGCTTGCTTGTGAGAAATACTTTTCCCATAAATATTTTATTCCTCCTTTTCTTTCTTCTGTCCCCCAGCTGAGGAGTTCCACATGGACACAGGAGGTGACGTTCCCCTCTGGAGAGAAGATCAAAGCCCCCTGGTCTACTTGCTGCTGAGTTTCACGACAGCCTTTTCAGTGTCTGCTCCCACCCGCCTGCAGGGATGAAGCGGGCTCAGAACTTTGGAAAAACAGACAACACCGAGAAAAATCCATAACTACGACGCACTGAGCCGGCTGTTTCACACAAAAGGTCCCAGGCTTGGCGAGAGAGATGCATGCTTATGGTTTGTCTGTGGGAACCTGCCCCTAAGCAACTCATTCTGAAAGATTTAGTAATGTAAACAGCAAATTACTCCTGATGGATGCTAAAGAAGTCTCTGGAAAACAAGGGGCCCATTCAATGGGACTTGAGAATATTTAAAAAGCAACAAACAGGGAAGATACTAGAGCCTTCCCGAGGCTGAAGACTGGGTCTTTATCACTCTTAACAACACCTAGAGGCCAGTCCCACACCTGTCCTCAGAATGGAGCTCAGCGAACGCCTGCTGGATCCATTCATCAGAGCTGTAAGTGGGAATGGTGTGCCCACGCTGTTTAGCTTGAACTGAGAAATGACGATACCACTGATAGAAAAGGCAAAGCTAGGAAGACACGTAGGCTTGGGGGTGGATTACAGCTTATAGATTTAGTGGATGTGTTGAGATGGTAGTAAGTATCCAGTTGTCCAAGGACAGCAGGTAGCTGAAAAGAGAAAACTCAAGGTTGTCTTTGATGATCAGCAGTGTATCATCAGCTCTTAGCTAAGGAGCCATGTTCGTATTTGATGTAATCATTTTAAAGGGCTATTAATACATAGGGTGTGTCCAGTGGGAGGAACTAGGATGCTGTAGGGCTGAGAATTGTGGCTGGAATTCAACTTGGAGGGGCAAAGCCTACAGGGATATATATTGCTCTCTTTACATCCGGAGGTTTGACCTTCACAGATGGACTTGTTCTGTGCCACAGCTGGGAGACAGTTCACCATGGGCTTCTCGTGTTTCTGCTCATGTCGCAAGCAAGGCACTAGCTGCTCTTTGTTACAGACTCTCTTTCCAAGGTATATAGCAAACAGCATGGGAGGCAGAGATAAACTCTCCCTCCCGAACAAAGCACAGATTTTACAGCCTTGAAAGACAGACATGGTGACTTCTTCAGCAAAGGGCAGACATGCTCACGGCTCGTTATAAAAGATTCGAGTTTCCTAGACTCTTAAACTCAGAGTTCCTCTCCTGTCTCATAGCCCACCCTGTGTGCAGGTGTAAGCTGATCCTGTTCACGTTGTCCTGTGGGAACTAGGACGTGGGGACCTGGCACAAAAATGCTGATTCTCTGGCAGCTGCAACTGCCATCCGTCCTTTGTCTGTGACCCAGGCACCTCGTGTTCTCAACCAGCATCCACAATATGGTGGCAGGCTGACTGGTTAGCTTGCAGGGAGGGAGAAACGTCAGGCCCCTCAGGGTTTTTGACAGTCACTGGCAGAGATTCTTATTCTGGGTCCATGGAGGAACGCTAGGGGACCCTGAAATGAGTCTGCAATTAAAGCCAAGTCAGGGAGAGTTCTTCTCGAGGGTGTGAGAAAAGAGGCAAGAGAAGAACAGGGCCTCACTGCTTTGGGGCAAGCCTTTCCTTATGGGTGTGGGTTCAGCTATTCCAGCAGCACATGTTAAGGATGGTACAGAAGCATGCAGTGCAGGACACACAGACAGATGGACAGATGACAGTAGGATAAGGTGGGTAATAAGCTACAACATCTTTGACAATGGACCCTCACCTCCTGCAAAAGTGGGGCTTTTAACGAATTTGCAACAAAAACCACCACCAAAAAAACCACATTTAAATTGACTAGCCTCTCATACTTTTCTACAAAAGTAAGTCTATGCATTGAAATGAATTCTTGTGACCCTAAGGCTTTATTTATTTACTTTTTTGGTTCTGGAATGATCATTACAAGTATTATTACCCAATTATCAGCTTCCTTGGTGCCAACAGATTCATTTTCAAAGGTCTTGGAGGAGAGAGTGTGTCTTCTGCTCCCCATCCCCCAATCCACCCTGGTGCTTCCAGTAGAGTCCGGTGCTGAGGGCCAGGGGTCTTCCACCAAGTGGCTGGCGGGCCACTAGCAGACGTTTGAAAGACACGCACCACTCTTGCACATGTTCAAGTTGACTTAATTTTTTAAATTTAAATGTAAATACCATACTTTTCCATGTATAAGTTCATATTTTTGTCTAAAAGCGTTAAACCAAAAATCAGGGGTCATTTTATTCATGGGAGTGGCCCGTATGTTGATTTTTTAATGTTGGGTTAGAAAAGTAGGGGTCGTCTTATACATGGGATGTCTTTTACACGGAAAAATACGGTAGTTGCAAAGGATTTCATTTCCAATGCATTGTTAACAGTACGATAAAGAAAACTGCCCAAACCTGTCCATGGCAGAACTTATTTTTTATGATGTAATTTATGGCTCCTTTCATGAAGTAATTGTAATTCCTCATAAAATGCTTGAGTAATTTCCGGATAGACTTTAATGGAATTAAGAAATCCTGAGAAGTTAGGGTTCCTCCACTCAGGTATCTTAAAACACACCGGTCAGACTTTGGCCATTCTTTGCTGGTAAATCATTTTTTTTTCCTCTAAGAGTTTGCTTGAAGAGAGAATCCCTGAATTGAGGCCAATTTGAAATAGAATTTTTACACATACTAAGAGCAAGTTTGTCTGAGAAGGTATGTTAACAGTTAACACTTTAAAGTAAATTTGCTACATTACTTTTGGTTAGAGACAATGGAATCTAAAAACCATATGATTTGGTACTCAGCAACATGAAAAAAATACAGGAACAAGTTATTTTGTGACACCTAGAAAGTTTACATTGTTTTTTTTCTCCCTTCAAATTCATATTTCTGCCTTCCATTTTCTCCTAATATATTTCCCAAATTGAAAGCTTAATTAACCTCTCATAATATTCTACAACATTATGAGTTATTACAATTTTTATTATTACCCAATTGATAAAAATGTACAAATATATGACACATTTTGATAAATAATTATTAAATATAAATTTTATATTTTATTGGAAATATACCTATTAATGAGATGAATGGGGATGGTTTAATCACCCCAGGAGGAACATGTATCCATAAATAAATATTACCTATTATTAGAAAGGGCTAGGATTCAGCATCATCTCTTTTTGTTTTTGTTTTTAAGATGTAAGCTCTGAGGAGTGTTTTCACATGGCAAGCACGTGGCTGAGGAAGAAGTCTGTTATAATATTACTCCACTCGGCATTTGAGTTACATTCTGAAATCACATTATAAGAAAAAACAAAAAAACAAAAAACGTATCTGCCAGCTGTCTTGACTAGGTAGGTACTTCTTCAACTTCATGGAAAGCAAGGAATTGAAAAACAACTTGCCAAAGGATTCGTTCCTCCTCCCAAGAAGGGATTTAAATCAGATGTTTTGATAAGTTCATCTGTGAGTTCAGGCCCTTCCTTGAGAGACCTCCTGCTTTATCTTTTTCTTTCTTTCTCTAATTAACCCTATCCTGGACAGTAACCCAAGGATTTTAGTACCCCAGGACAATGCCCAGGACTATGCAGGTAAATTGGCTTTCTGAGGGAAAAAAAGAGGGAGTAAACCAACCAACAAACAAACAAAAAGAAAGACAGACAAAGAAAGAAAAAGAAAAGCTCTGTTTTGTAGGAGTCCCTCATTTCCTTGGTGTAAATACTACTTCTATAACCACAACAAGGATTCCATTATTTTCTTGGTGTATTACTTGGTGTAAACAAAACCACAGCACCATGCTTTAAACTGGCCTCGCCCTATTTCTCAAGAGACCCTAATTCGCTTTTCAGATACAGAGCAAGGCTGCAAATCATGGACAGTTGGACATACGCACGAGAGAAAGAATTCACCCCCGACTAACCTTCCAACATCACCAGGTCAAATTCCACAGGGGACTACATACTAATGTGCCACATTCAAACACAGGACGTGTGAGAAGCCGTGATTTTCTACCGCCTGAGCAGTAGGTGCTCATGTTCCTAGTACCTGTGCACGAGGCTCTTGTTGAGGTTCTTTAAACACCCTTCGGAAAAGCTGTGCCCCAAGGCTGCACATGAATGCATCTGAAGACACGTGAGTGAGAGAAGCTTGACCTTGGAGTTGGTCCTATGACAGCTCAAACGAGGCCTCCTGTAACTTATGTGTGAGGACTTGGACATATTAACTTCTATGAATCTCAGTTTTCTCCTTTGATGGATCCTTTCTCAGAAGCCAATACCTGCTTTCCAAGGTAGAAAGAACTGGTGGGTGTTACTCTCAGAGTCCTGTGAGTTGAAGGGACGAGACCTGGAGGACGGATGCTTAGTGTGTGGGTACAAGGGGGAAACATGGGAGCCTTGCTACTTAGGGTTTGTTGGTTTGGTTTTGCTCCAGAGTACATGACTGCTTTGGCTATCGTAAAATGCTCACTTCAAAAACAGAACTTTCAGCTTGCTTCTCTCCTTTTTATGCCATCTTTCATCTTATGGACCACAGATGGAAGCTGGGGGTCTCCACTTTGTGTGAAAAAATACATGCAAACAGCACCAATGAGGGGCAGAACCTGAGGCTGGCCCATCTTGGACCTAACCAGGGGGATGAGGAACCAAGAAACAGAAGCGCTTCCTTCTAAGGTGCTTTCACCTTTGAGGCCATCCCACAGCCGGTCCGCTGGGCTTCATTAGTGTGAGGTTCCTGGTGGCTCTCCCAGCTTGTTAAGAAGGCTTTTAAAAGTCTCATTTAATGACGATGAAAGTCAAAGCAGAGTCATGTCACCATCTTATAAACAATTCTGGGGTACAACCAGTATCTCATACTATACTTTATTTTTCTTCACAATATTAACGGGACAGACAAGGCAAGTTTAATGGCAGTGTGGCATTTTCTGATAACACACAAAAAAGTGCCCTTATATTTAATGATGGCCAACTAGAGACTCTATCTTAAGTATCTAAAATATGCTTAAGATATATTTGTGTGTGTGTGTGTGTGTGTGTGAAGTGTTGCAGGAAATCAGCCACCCCTAAAAAAGTATCCATCTTGAAAACAGCCATGAGAATGTAAAAATGTGAAATCTTGATAACAAAAGCTTTCAATGCAAAAAGGCTTTTTATACGCTTATTTTATTTAAAACAAAAAATAATCCCAGTAACTCAAAACAAAAGCAAAACTTGGTTGAAAACTTAAGAAAACAGTATAATAAAACACAACCACCAATGCTTCCCCCAAAGAAATTTGATCGGCTGTCACTTTTTCTAATGCTACCCCAGAGGGAAAAGCTTAATAAAATGAGCTAGCTTGGAAGGCTCACTAGATTCCCCCAAAGGTTTAGCTCTATGGCATTAGTAAGTATCTACACCACATCTACACCACAGTCATATTTAGTAACAGTCCCAGGGTCTTTTGATCTTGTACAAGTGTTTTGTCTGCTGGGCTTACCTTGGTACACAAAACAAACTTGTCATCAATAGGATATTGGCTTTAAGTTATTTTTCTGGGGTAGTCATGATTAATTGGTGCAATACCATTCATACTCCATCTGGTTTTCTTTGTGCCCAGCGGGATGAATATTTCATGGTTGTCCAAGGTCTGTCCTATGGAACAGAATAATTTGGGTAAAGATAGGGACCTGTATTATCTATTACCCAATTCCATTTCACAGTTTTCTACTTTTCTTTCTGTATTGTGCATACTAAATATATAGAAACAGATGTCCCTACCAACCAGAAGGTTTTCATTAAATATTCTGTTGCTTAAAACTGCACATTTATTGTTCAAATAGCCATTAGACATATCCAGGTTTGAAATATATACCATCGCTGGCAAATGTTTAATGTTGAGTTTTGGTCCATCTGCATTTCCATAGAGTTTGGATTGAGTTGTTCTGGTGTCTCTAGGATCTAAACATATCACAGACCTTAAAAATGTTTCTCGCTTGTCCCATAAGATCCTTCACAGAGGCATTAACATTGACCCTAGTAAAGGTCGCACTTGTTTCCATTTTATACCCCACGGTCCTGGTGATTCTGAAACCTTCCACGCCCTGATCCGGCCTTGGAAATGTTTTGCTCATTTGAAAATTCCTTCCTTCCTCCCACCCCCACAACAAATGTCCTTTGTCCCATAATAATTAAAAAAAAAAGAAAAATCCCTGAAAGATCCAAATTGAATAACAATAAAGATCTGATTGGAACCTTCATAAGCCTGACAATGTAGAATTGTATTTCTTAAAAAGTGTGTAACCACATTTGTCTGGGCAGCAAAAGACACCACGGAATAAGATCAGAATAGAATTTCAACTGACTCCCTAATTTCCTAAGACTGGCTTATATTTCAAGCCCTTCCTGTTTCTTTCTGATAGAGTAGGTGTGCATTACTAACCATAAGTGATAAGACAGTTCAAGAACAGCCACTGCCTTAAAAGTACAAAGGAAATTAGAATTTAAGTTCACATTTGTAAAGTAGTCATTTTAGGGTAAGTTTAATTAACAAGATTTGCAATTCTGTTCAATCAGTAGGTCTTTAACATGAAAAGCCAGACATATGTTGGGACTGCCCTACTTATTTGTGTTTAATCCTGATTATTATAACTTCTCTTGATTTAGAATCACTTCCTAATTGCCCACACCGGGTCAGGACTAGGTCTTGAGATGATAAGCAAGAAACACTTACTAATGAAGTAAAAGTTACATCTAAATGGAAGGCCCTGTCCTTCTATACAGAGGTAAATGGGCTTGGGCAGAGGGTGTTTGTTTGAACTACAGAAAGTTGCTTTCTTACTTCGAAATGTGACTTTCATCCAAATCTTAAACCTGTGAGAATTTTTAGCCACTGTGAAATCTGAGATGAACTGTGTGCTGTGTGTAGGACGTGTCAGTTGTTTTGATCTCTCTCTCTCTCTCTGGGACCTGCTTGCACACAAAGGGCTTAGAAGGACAGGAGGTGCTGGGGTGAGTTTCTCCTTGTGGCTCTTTCTAGAGCTCTTGATCCCAATTTGGAAAGTGTATGCGTTCCTTGCAACCCTGACCTTGGCCAACATATGCTCCGTGAATTCAGGTGTGAATCCGTCTTCAACACGGTGTCAGTAGGAACGGTTCTCTCATCTGATCACCAAATAATTGAGACAATGAACAAAGGAAGAAAAAAAGGACTAGTTCAGGCTTTTATGTACATTCATTGCTTCTAACATATGTTTAACGACAGGAAAAATGCAACATAACTACTCTTAAGAGTGAGTGCAGCCGCAATACTGTACAGTTCTAGGGTTAAGCAGCTGGGCACATTTACCATTAAAACCAGATAACAAAACCCCACAGCACAAGGAAACCAGCCAGAAGTTAGCCCCCGTGAGTTCTTCTTCTCTTCTTCTTCTTCTTTTTTTAATATATATATACATTTTTAGAATATTCTGCAAATCCCAGTTTAAACAACAACAAAAACCACACTAGAAAACAAACAGGCTTTATATTAAAAAATGTCCAAGTTCTTCATTGTGACTTCTACAGCAGCTCGGAGGGGCGCGCCACTTGGAGTGTACTGCAAAAAAACGGACTCCATTCGGATGGTCTCGGCAGGGTAGCAGCACAGGGTTTGATATTCCATATTCATCACTTTTGACAATGTAAACCTTTCATAAAATAATATTTCTCTTAAAAATTAGAATCATTCAAAGGTCTGATCGTCCTGTTCCCTGAGGCTTGCCAGGGAGGTCTGGCTTCATACCACGGGGTTTCCTGCTTTCTTGGTGTGGGGTGGAAGTGCCACTGTGATTCAGGAAGAACCTGAAGGACGGTCACAGAAAAGGGCCATGTGGCAGGAGGGCAGGAGGGCTCGAGGTGAGTCTCTGTGGAAAGACGCCATGTAAAGCAACTCTCTAACGGTCCAACCATCGTAGCCTCTGGTCACTTCCCGTCTGGATTTTCAAACTGAATGAACCTCATGGGTTGAACCAAACATGCATGCAGTCCTCAATAACGTGACTTCAGATCCGAGTCGCCCGGGGGACAAATAAGCCCTCCAGGAACCAGGTCCAAGGGACCACAGATACATCGCTCACAATGAACCTCTGTGTGGACACGGACGTGTGCATGACTCGGTTGAAACAAAGCTTGTCTGCGTGGCCAGCGTGCACCAGGGTTTCTCAGGGAGCTGAGACCCAGGGCTTCTCTCATCTTCTCAGAAATGCTTTTAAAGAATTAAGAGACAGTAATCTCAAATGAAAAAAAAAAAAGATCCTTTTGCTAACAAATAGTGTAGAGGCCATAACTAAATGCAATTAAAAAAAAATGCTGAGATGCACGTATTTTTCTTTAAAGCAGCCTTTGAAATATCAGCCACAACATCACACAATGAACATAGTACATTCCAAAGTTAATACAGCTAAATGGTATATGAAACAATAATGCCACAATTATTCCATGTGTCAAAAGGCTTGCTAAACTTGAAAAAAGGACTTCCTAGTTTATTAGCTGAAGATATCATTGCTTTCGCTACTTCCCTAGAGTTTTCCACCACCATTTTTTTTGTTTGTTTTTTCTTTTCTTTTTTAATGCTCAGGATGTAAAGATAATCCTCACATTCCACACCTGGAACTTCCCCCCACCTTTTCAAATAAAACCAAACTACAATGACAAGATAATGTTTTACATCCTAACTCCATAGACATAGGTCAGTTAATCCATGACACCTCATTTCAACGCTTCCTTCAGGATTTATGAACCTCTCCCAAGTCTTTTTAAAGCCTTGCTCTAAACTGCGCGGACAGGGGGCCATACACCTTTCTCCGGGTTTCTTTTCTGGGCTGGTACTCCCCGCCTTCATCACCTCCCTCTGCGATGAAAGGCGCAGGGCCTCTCTTTCCTTCCTCCCACAGTGACAAGTGTCTTCCAAGTGATAAAAGTCTCAGGAGCGCTGGCTCCCAGGTTCCGGGTTCCACACTCCACGTGGGACAGGGACCTAACTGAGGAGGGCCCCCGGGAACAGTCCCAGGCCTACTACTGTTCCTCTTGACACTGCCATTCTGAGCTCTGTCGGCTTCCAGACGTTGGGAGGCCACACTGCTCCGTTGAAAACCCCATCGAGCAGGCCAGTGAGCGCCCGGCTCGGCCCCGGCTCGGCCCCAGGACGAAGCCCCGGAGCCGGCCGGCCCGGCGCACCTCCACGCTGCGGCCCGAGGCTTCGGCAGGCACTTGTGGCGGCCTGATGCTTCCCGGTAACTCCAGCTTTCCTGATGCCGAAGAGGTCACCGAAACGTTCCCTTCCTCGCCTTCCAGAGGATTCGGTTTCATACACAGAGCCAGTTGTGGGAGGGGAAAGAGTATCCAAAATATATAAATATACACATCAGGGCTTAAGGTACTGGATGGTATTGTAGAAATTGCTCAAATGCTTCTCGGCACAATTGGTAGCTTAAAAAAATACTCTCCTAGGGTTTAAGGGCATTGTTTGCTGGCATCGTCCTGGGCTGTGGACGTCTGGGCGGATACCAAGTCCATCTGAAGCTACCGGGGTTCTTCTTCCAACCGGGCATACATGTACCATGTGAACCATACGCAGAGTCTGCCGTTCCTGCCAGGGCCGATGCGCTGGCCTCCAAGCACCCCCCTCAGTCTCTCAGCCTCCGGGGCAAATCCATGCAAGGAAAATGAACACTGTCTTCCAAACCTCCAGCCGCCAGAAACCCGGCATCTGGAACAGTCACGTCCTTTGTCCGTTTGTTTGCTCTTCAGATGGTGAGTCAGTCCGGCCAACAACGTGGAAAGCAAGTCCGTTTATAGGCACACGAGATCCAGGTGGGGCCGCGCAGGTGGCGCTTGGGGATGATTGGTGGGGCTTCCAAAGATAGAACGTTTGCGATGGGTCTGTCTTAAATAAATAAATCTTTTTTTTTTTCTTTTTTTTTCCTCTCTCAATAATGTAAAAAATAAATGGTATTTCCCTTTGGCAGTAAATAGCTGATTCGACGTTGAGCCTGAAAGCTGTTTTTGCTTTTTGTTGGTTTGTTTTTGTTTTTAAGAGACCACAGCTCTGTTTCATGGTACATCACTGACAATGCATATATTTCTACTGCTTTCGTGAACCTTTTGCATATTTGCTTGTAACTGGCCTGCTGACTTCACTTGTGGCCCAGATAGGCACCCAGGGTGATGCAAGCTCCCACCAGGGCCAGGCTGAGCAGCGCCTTCAGAGACAGCCAGGAGAAATCGAACAGAGGCCGCATGTTGGGGCCGTATAGTTCCACAAAGGCGTCCTGCCGGGGACAGAGGTGGGAAGAAAAAGAAATTGAGTATTAGAGACAGAGAGCAGACCCCCTCTTTTCACGTTCACTCAAGAGATATTTATGGAGGCCCCGTTTACGTGCCAGCCACCGTACAGATACAGCAGTGAATGAGACAGATGAAACATCCTTGCCTCACGAAGCTTTTATCTAGCTGAGTGGGATGGACTGTAAACAGAATTAATGTATCATACAGTGTATTAGAGAAGGGTAAGTGCTAAGGGGAAAAATAAAACAGCAACGGCAGTCAGAAGTATGGGAAGCTTTGCAATTTTCGCTAGCACGGTCATTCATAAAAACAATAAAAAACCAGAGACTACAACTCCATCCCTTTATTGAAGGCCTGCTACTGGCCAGGCACTTGGAACAGATGCCCAACATACATTACTTTATTTATTCTTTATACCAATCTTATGGAGTCATTTTATTCATTCCTATTGAGTAGAGGAAAAAAACCCGAGACTCACAGAGGTTAAAGGATTTTTTAAAATCAATGGCAAGACCAGGATTTGAACCCAGATCCAGATGAGTGCCCTTCCCTTTGCTGAAGCCCTTACACAGCTCTGTGAGTGCCTGGTTTGCCGGGACGCTGATGTGGGGGACATACAGGGTGACCTCCACTTGTGGGGTCGCTGTACTGGATGACCACAACTCTGCCTTTAACTCAAGTTGTGAACCTCACAAAGCATGTGGTTGTTTATGGCGCGTGTCCCTGGACACACAGGCCCCTGGGGAAAGAAGACGCTCCTGCCCCCCCTTCCTAGCGCTGCTTTGAAGCTGGACCTGCAGCGCATTGCAGCAAAGGCCTCTGGGACGTCTTAGCTCAAGCCTGTCATTGAATTCTCATGGCCTTAGATTTGCTGGGGGAAGACTAGGCTCCACATTTGGACCCAATTAGTATTTGGACAACCCTCTAAATCTATCTGAATATATAAATCAGTAAATGAAATGCTTTTTCTCCTGCTGTGATTTATCCAACAACTTCATTGCGGGAGACAGTAACACACGGAGCCTTCTGGCCTTACTGTGTGGAGGAGGTTCTGACTACCTTCGCAGTGTTTCTGTGTGGTGGGGGCAGGTACTGTAGTAGAGGAACCAGGTATTATCTTTGTCTCCCCAGGGCTGTGCACGGTCTTGGTACACGTAGATGCTTCATAAATGCCGTTCAATTAACAAACTTTTCTGAATGTAGTCATTAGTTTGAATTCGCCTAAATGCCTCACCCAGATGCTTACTCTGCCGGTTTGAAAGGATTCTTTCTAAATACAACTGCCTCCCGAAATCTTGGAGTAGGTATTGAAGGCGTCCTCAGGGAAACTTCACGTTATTAAAGATTTGCACAACTACCTCTCATGACAGCGTAGTATTCCACCACACATCACATAGCATATATACATCTATCACATGTATATAGAGAATGTGCTTTACGAACCAATTCTTTACTTGCGTTGTTTTAAACTTTCGTTATTATAAACAATATTATGATACATCTTTTACATAAATGTTTATCTGGTTGCTCAGATGAGTTTTTGAGACACGTTCCTAGCAGGGGACTCACTTGACCAGCTATCAGAATTGCTTAGAAAGTCACAAAAGGTTTCTGCTGAGCCATCCTCACACCCTCACTGGTTTCCCTGGGACCAGTAGCACCTGTTATAAAAGGCAGATAAGATCTTAGGCCTGGCATCAGTTCTCACTGGGGGTGGACTTGTCCCCAAGGGGACGTTTGGCAATTGTTGGAAACATTTTTTTGTCGTCATGTTTTGGGGTGAAGGCGCTGCTGGGTGGAGGCCAGGGATACGGTCCAACATCTCCCCGTGCACAGGAGACCAGGCAGCTCAGCCTAACCCTGGAGCTCCAGGGCCAACAGTGTGAGGCTGAGAAACCCTGTGAAGGAAGGTTTGGAAGAAACTCTGTATCACGGGCCACAGAAATCCCAACAGTCCATCTAGTGAGTCAACAGCTTTGGTCACATGAGCCCAAGATTAGTTAGTTAGCCAACAAGTGGTGACCGGGACCTTCGGGAGGGCTGGGTTAACTTTTACCAGGAGAGGGCGCAAGGGTTTCCTTTTTCTTTTGTTTATTGTTAAAATGTTCTGAGTTTGAGCCTTAGCAAAGCCAGGCTGCGATAAGACATACATGAAATATGTGCTCAGTGCTCTCAGCACAGAGCTGAGGTAACAATCATGACTGTGTGTCAAGAAACATCCCTTCCTTGTATATAATCAGGGATAAACGGGGCCAGAAGGGGTCAGGAGATATTTATGGGCAGGAGAAACTCTGTCTTGCAAAGTGCATCCCGGGATCCCACAGACACAGCTGCAATCGTCCCATAGCCCTCGCAGCTCAGCTGCTCTCCCTGAGGGATGGGCAGGCTAGAACCTCAACAGCCCAGCCAAAGGACACCCCCAAATCCCTCAGGGCACTGATGCTGGGCTCTATACCATTCAGCTTGACAGTGAGAAGACCAGTGGTGAGATGGTGTGTTTCCTTAGTTACCAATGGAGTTTTCTGGGGCAGATGCTGAGATGGACTAGGGTACTGCTCTCCTGGGGAGGCGTAGGCCACAGGGATAGTCCCGGGGAGCAGAAGAAATGCCCCTCCAAATACCCCTTCCTCTCTGGGGCTGGAATAATCCCATCTGCCGACCCTCATGGCCTTACGTAAATAACTGCTTCTCACGGGCCCTTTCTGATGTGCATCATCAAGAATAACATCATTTCTAGAGTGGGATAAGCTAATGTAGCATCTCTCAACCCAAAGAATGAACACAGAGGTGCTGACACCCCCCAGGGGTCCAGGAACAGCTCTGGACTTGGGTGAGAAGGTCTGGGTGAAATCCCGGCCTTGGCCTTTTATTGCTTACGATCTTGAGCACATTACCCAACCCAGAGCCTCATTTACTTCACCCATAAAACTGGTTGTTGTGAAGATTAACGAAAGTGACCCAAAGCCATCTGTCAATGTGGCCCAGAATGTGGACCAGTGGAAGTATTAACTGGTTCTCTAGGCTGTCCTCTTGCAAACCTGCTACTTGCCTCCTAAACCTGCCTTTCTCTCTGAGGGTTCCGCAGAGGCTGCTGTGATTATTTCACAGGAGCACTGTACTAGCTCCCTCTAGGGAGTCAGCTTTTGGTTCCAAAGATGCTTGGTGACTTCTAAAGAAATTGTGAATTAAAATGTACACGTGCCTGTTCTGTTCGAAGACGGAAGTGAAACAGGGCTCATCTATACTTCCTCATACCTTACTAAGTCAGGCTGTGGGCTGAAGGGCGTCACTGACGCCCCCTGGATTGAATCCAGCCCGTGGGCTTTGCCCATCTATGTCCCAAAGTGCAGAGCTGGCCCTGCGGTTTCAGGGCTGAAGGCCCTAAAAGCTACTTTCATAGAGTCTTCCTGCATTTTCAAACGTCCTGATTAGGGCGATTTCCGAAGCCTGTTTGAACAGCCTGTCATTATTTGTTTAAGTTTGAAAGCTGTTTTAAATAAACACGCGCTCATTTTATGTATTAAAAGCAACAAAGAGGGGAAAAAAAAAAAAAAAAGCCCGGGCCGTTGTCCTGTGATTTGGACAAAATCCCCGTCTATATATTTAGGAGGCACCTCCACCCTGGCTCAGGTCCGGGCTGGTAGGGGCTCCGTGGGATTTCAGAGATGTGCATAGCAGGTTGTGCGGGGAGGGACCTTGTCCCCCCTGATGGCCCTCCTGTCAGAGGAGATGAGCGGTGGCCCAGCTCTGGCGTCTCCACAAACTTCGAACTTGGAGAGCACAGATGGTCCAGTCTCAGTTCCCCTCCGGGCCTGTGTTGAGGGGCAGGAAGTCTTGCTGCAGGGGTGGAAGTAAGCCCGGGGGTTGGGGGGGCCGGAACAGACCAGACTCAGACTCATCAGCTGGGGGTGGGGTGGGGGGCATCTCAGCATGTATCCTGGGTCCTCCTGCACGGGGACCATGGATGGGGCCACTCCTCCCCTTCTCGACGGCTCCTTTCCCCACTCCCTCCCCACTCCACACTTCCCTCACAGTAGCTTACCCTCCAAAATCTCCCTTTCCTTTTCAGAATCCTTCAGAAAGTTTCATTTAAACCTGATTACAAGTAAAATAAAATTTAAAAACAAATGAATCAGATGGGCAAAACCAAAAATATGAAGACCGAGTTCTGCTAAAAAGAGATGAGGTGTGTGTGTGTGTGTGTGCCTCAGGTGCTCTTACACAAGCGATGCACTCCCAGGGAAAGGCGAGGGGAGAGATTTTTCATATATGGCAATGCGTATCAAACCCTTGAAAAATACTGTTCTTTTGCTAGTCATTCCCCTTCTAGTTGTTTATCTTGAAAACAATAAAATACACTGGTGGTAGATAATCGCTAAAACCTGAAAACCACCTAGAGGCCTGAAAATACAATCGGTTGAGTAGCTTACAGCACATCCAGACAACGGAATATGGTTCAGCCATTTAACACTGTCGCCTATATTTATTGGCAAGGACCGATGTTTCCAACATACGACTGAGTGCAACAGGTAACAGTTAATCCAACGTCTGCACATTCAGGGCCCGGGCACCGTGTTGCTTCTCAGTTGTTGTCCTGTGGGCAAAGGTAACATGGCTTGGTTGGCTATCAGCAAATTAGAAACCCAGCTACATTCCACAGTTTTGAGCCCACTGGAGATGGGCATTCCATGACCACGGGAGGGCCTAAGGGTGGGAAAGCCACCCTGCCCTCAAAGAGGTTACAGTCCAGAGAGAGGAGGCCTCTGCGTGCACATCGGAACTAAACAAAATCAAAGCCTGTCACCATTTAGAATCCGGCACAGAGCAGAACGCCCTGTCAGGGGAGCGCAGAAAGTATAAAGAGAGTCCTATGGCGCCAACAGGAAATCGAACACTGCTATCAAATGCCTTTGCTTTTCTGTTTTTCATGGCTTTATAATTTTGTCTGCAAGGGGATCACTCACTCCCCTCACAACAACCGCGGGGTTAGGGAAGAAAAAGGAAAGGACGAACCATAGTTAACACAAAACTTGGAGCTGAAGGGACCCGCCAAGTAAGTTCAGATCTCCGACACTGGAGTAATAATCCTAATTAAGACAATGGCTCTTTTTAAATAGACGAGGCAAATGAAACCGAGACAGGTGCACAGTAAGCAGATAGAGGAGGGGCGTGGAGGCTGGGTTTCCTCTCCTGCCTCCTGGGCTGACTGGGTTGGAAATCAGCAAGCAGTTGGTTCTTCTACCTCTCGGGTGCCTCCTCCCTCCCCTCCCTTCCCCTGCACCTGAACCCTGACCCCATCCCACAGCCGCCTCATCTGGTCTCCCCCGTGTTGCTGAAGAAAGTTGGTGGTGCTCTAAATTCACGGTCTCCCAACTCGCCGAGTTCTTACAACCACTTAGCACTCCCTTGCTTTGGTCAGATTTTTTTCTCTGTTCCTTTTCACGACTACTCCAAACAGCCTCCACTTTGCCCACGCATCCTCCTCACTGTTGAGCGAGCAGCTGATGTCACCTCTTTCTTCTCTGAGGACATCGGGCCACGGGGTGAGAATTACTGCAGCTTCCTACCCCAGTGTACCCGCTAACTTCATCTCTATCTGTCCTTCCTTGGTCCTTTGGATCCTACACCTTTATTCTGCTGTCTCCTGCTACTTCTGGAACCTTCTTCCTCCACCAATTGTCTCTGCCTTCAACTACAATTTCAACCTCACCCTTCCTTTGGTCTTTGTTTTTTTTATGCCCCTTGGCATATTATAAACGTACAGATTTCCTCAGTAGAGAACACACACTTCTGAGTTGATCCTAGAAGGGCAAGGTTATTGGGGGTGTTTATTCACAGGCAATAACACAAATATAAAAAAAGTTAATTCAGGATTCCTCGACATGTTCTCCCTAACCATTATCTCCTCTCTCCTTGTTGTCCGGACAAGCTGCTAACCCGCCCTGTCCGCTGTCTTCACACCCTCATGCTAATCCTAATCCCGTTAGCCTGGCTCTTTCCCCCATTGGGCCTTGAACCCCCCTCCATGCCATCAATACCCAGCACCACCAAATACCACCAATACCCAACCTGTGGCTAAATTCCCAGCTGCCTTTCAGGGTGTGCCTTACTGGGTGCTTTGATGCACTGGCCACAGAGACCAGTCAGCCTCTGCTCCCCGGGGGACTCTTCTCTGCCTCCTCCACGGGCACCTCATCCTCTGCCCTGGGAGGCCCCTGGTAGCCTCAGGCTTCTGCACGGACCTTCTCCTCTTCCCTTGGCTAGTCTCCTTCCCTCTCATGGTGTTGGATACCATCCCTACGATGCTGTCTCCAAAATCTTCAGATCCAGCCGCACCAGATCCTCTCCGACCGCCAGATTCTGAGCCCACTCGCTCTATAAGATGTCCCCCCGGTAGTGACAAGGCAGCCTGCCTAAAACTGGAGTCCTCACAGTCCCTCCGTCAAGCCTGCCCCTCTGCCGGCCTTCCCTGGGCCTCTGCTGGTAAGGACACCTGCAGCCTGTGTCCACTCATGTTCTCCTCTTCCTCATCCCTCTGCCTGCCCCATCCACCCACTGGGAAACCCCACAGTCGTAGGTGGGGTTCCTCCAGAAGCCGACCCCGAGACAAAGGACTCGCATGTAAGCGGAGCACTTGGGAGCCGATCCCAGGAAACGCTCGTGATGGGGGTGGGGGCCGGAAGTGAGACAGAGGACGGCCGCCAGGAGCAACCTTCCCAAGCACACGGCTGCAGCTGGCGACTGGGACTCAGTCCTGCTGGAAAATCTGGGGTGCAGTGCAGAAAACGCACCTCGTCTGATTCCATGAAGGGGCTAAGGAGCTGGGGTATTTACGCACCAACTCCTTGCGTTCATTGGCTGGGGGCTGCTCCTAGGCAGGTGTCAAGACCCCAGCAATTCCGGCTGGTCGTGCGCACAGGCCAAGGAGGCTCTAGAGGCCAGAGAAAGAAATGCAGATGATGTACCTCTTGGAGCGAGAGAGAGCCCCTGGGGGACCCGGGCCAGGGCGATCCACAGGGCTGTGTGCGCAGGGCCGATGGAACCACCCAAATATCGGCCCGTCCCCGTTTCCTCCTCTCCTCAGTGTTACTGTTATGATCTCCAACCCGACCTCTCTGCCTACGGTCTTCAACCTCCTCTCCCTACGGCAGCCAGGGTGATTTATTCAGAATCCAAGCTGCCACCTCCGTGCTCAGCCCAAATACCTCCCCATAGGGAAGGTTCCCAGGGCCCTGGCCCCCGCTGAGCTCTCCTGCTCAGCTTCTGTCTCCTGCAGGCTAACTGGTTCACTCGGGGAGTCAAGGCAATCGTTTCTGCGGGCAGCTTGCTCCAAGCCCCTGCGTTCAGTTACACAATCCCGGGCTCTTCCCTGAATTATCTGCGGGTCATCTGTGCACGAGTCTGTCTTCTCCCATTCAGTTACTAGCACCTGGAGGTGCAGGAACCCCGTTGTATTTATCTTCGGGTCCCTGGAGCATGTATGGGTCTGTCACATTATTGGGCACTCAGGGAATGTTTGTGGGACTGAAATAAACACATTTATTTTACTGCAGAACAGGTTTTCCAAACACAACTTAATAGACAATATTTTTTAAAAGAGGGTGTTCAAAGAACAACGAAACGACAGACTTAAAGACTATTTTGTTTTTGCAGCGGACTCCAGTCTTCTGCTGAGGGGAGGATGTCCAGGCGGATCGAGCGGTCAGCATCAGGTCTGATGGACCAGTGTCTGTGCCCGATGGGTTGTGAAGCGCTACTAATAACACCCTACCTGTGTGCCTTGTGAGTCTCCAAGAGAGAGAAGCTGTGTCGCATTTTCCCAGCGCATCTGACCACGTTAGCCCTCTGGCGGGGAGATCCCTGCTGTGTTAGGAAGACACACTTTGGAAACGCTGCCCGATCTGGGTACTGAGAGGAGACGCAGCGTCGGCGCACATAGTGCAGGACAGGGTGGATGGTCAGAGGTCTCAAGGGCACCCAAGGGGACAGAGACCTCCATGTCACTCGTCCTGCCTTCTACCAAGGGGTGTGAGGCTCATCCCCACACGGCCTGTGACTGCTCCCACCCACTGCCTACTGACTTGCACTTGCCAAGTGCAGGGTATGGCAGGAGAAAGAGAGAGAAGGACGCGAAGGAGGGAGGGAGGCCAAGCACAGGACAGAGGAGCGCCCTCCCTATAGCGGTGGAAGCAGTATCCATCCTCCGGACACCCACCGTGCCTGAGATCAAAAGGGAAAGCAGCCAGCAGCCCTGGCCAGCCAAGCATACGCACGGAAGTGAGGACTTTTTCTACCTGAGTAAAGCAGCTGCTGAGGAAGTGACTCCATTTCCCCCCTTATCATTGGCTGGGCAGGATTTCCTCTGCAGCCAGTTGGTGCTGAATGAGTCTTGAAGGTTCCGTCTGCAGATCAGAGCGGCCCTGGCAGTTGCCAGCTCCTGTCCCCAGTGGCTCTTCCCCCCTCACCCTCCCGTGGCTCTCGAAATATTCATTCCGGGTTTAGGGGGGAAAGGAAAGGGATTTTAAAAAACCAACCCCCGCCACCACCTTGGAGCATGTAACTGACAGACACACCGCTGCCTGGCCTGTGGGAGGAGCAGGATGGATGGAGTCCCTCTACATGGCTTGCAGGGCCACCCCCAAAGCCATCTCCAGTGAATGGGGCTCGATCCTGGAGGTCGGGGGCCCAGGGGAGGAGCTCACTGCATCACAGGCCAAGGACATAAAATGAAACCTAATCTAAGGGTCATCTGGATGTAACCAGAAACCTGCTAGAGAAATGGCAGGAGATGAAAAAACCCAAACAAAACAAAAACCAAAACTTGCCCGCCTACCCCAGTTGGTCCAGAGACGGTTGGGTGTATTTTGTGATGCAAATGGAGTTGGGGATGCAAAGCAGGCAGGGGCCCTCAGAGCTAGGGAGGGCAAAAAGTGAGGAGCCCAAAGGGGTCCTCCCTTTCCTGGGCAGGACACAGTTTGAAAGAGTTCCAGAGCATTCTGAGGCTCCAAGGGGGACCCTGCAGCCACAGAGCCAGGTCGAAGGCCGCCTGCTGGGTCCACCTGCCCTAGGAGGGCTGAGCCAGAACCGCCGTTTGGGGTGGGCTCACAGATGTTCCGTTAGTCTAACTGCCCTCCAGGCCCGGGGGCAGGCAGGCGGGGCTCTCTGGAGGAAAGCCCAGAGACAAATTCCCTGCTCTACCAGCCATGCAAATACTGCAGGGAGCAGGGACACAGCCCCCTGTGGGCTTAGGTCCCTCCTGCCAGGAGGTACCCACAGCCCAGCGCTTCAAATGACCGGCTGTCGGTGGAATGGAGCAACACAACCCATCTACAGCAAAATGTGCTAAAACTATGTTCATAATTGTGAGACACTATTTGGTTCATCATGTTCACATAATAAACCAAAGCAGGAGAGAGGAAAGGCCACATCTATATATACTAGACCTTGAAATCTCTTCAGGTGGCTTAGTCTTGCCAGAACCAAACAGTTTTATAAGATGCTGAGGAGTCTTCAAGGCAAATAAGACACATGCCCCGCCCTATAAGAACTGCTTGCTAATCTTCTCCTGCATTCATGGCCCCTTTAATGGACGTGAGAGTTTTCTCAATAGTCAAAGCACGTGTGTGCGCGCGCACACACGCAGGTGCATTTATCCTGCAGGGTTTTGGGAAGGATGGGAGAGAGCAAGGCAGCAGACCTCCTTTTAAGGGTTCCTTCTGCAGGATCTCATGTATAGTGACCTGCCGTTGGGCGTTCTGGCTTTAACACAAAGCATCTCCACTTTCCTTCCTTGCCTTCCTCATTCCGCACCTTTTGGCTGGAAGCCTCTGCGTGCCCTCTAGCTTCTGGCACTTGGCCTCTTCTTGCTCCAGGCTTACGCTATTTTCATTGCTTGGTGGGAAATATTACTTTATGATCCTGTGTTGGGCATGAGGGTATGTTGAGCAGAGAAAGTGTAATTATTATGACCCAACAATAAAAAGACAAAGAGCCCAATTAGAAAAAGGCGAAGATTATTTGAGCAGATTGTCAACAAAGAAGATGCAGCAGTGGCCACGGAACTCAAGAAAAGACGCTCAACATCAACAGCATTAGGGAAACGCAAACCAAAACCACCCTCAGGTATTGCTTCACACCCACGAGTGTGGCTATAATGTAAAAAATAGACAAGTGTTGGCGAGGAGAAAGAGAAACCAGAGGCTTCTCACAGAGCTGGCGGGAATGGGAAATGGTGCAGCCACTGTGGAAACGGTGGTTCCTCAAAAAGCAGACCAGTGACTGCACGATCCAGCCATTCCACTCCTAGATACACACAACTGAAAACAGATGTCCACACAAACGCCAGCACGCAAATATTCACACCAGCATTATACGTAAGAGCCCAAGGCGGAAACAACCCAAATGTCTATCAGCTAACGAAGAGACGAACAAAAGGTGGAGTATCCATACAACGAGGGGCAAGCACGCCTACAACACAGCCAGCCAGCCCTGGAAACCATTATGCTCAGTGAAAGAAGCCGATTACAAAAGGCCACATGTACAGGAATGTCCAGCACAGGCAGATCCATAGGAACCCAAGTAGCCTAGTGGTTGTCAGGGGCTGGGGAGAGGGGAGAGGGGAGAGGGCAGAGACTGCGAACGGGGCACAGGCTTTTCTTTCTTTCTTTCTTTTTTGAGTGATAAAAACGTTCTGGAAGTAAAGAATGGTGATAATTGCACAACCCTGTGAAACACTAAAAACCACCCAGTCAAGCGCTTTCTATTGAACGTGCCATGCCATAGCATGGCCATGATTTAGAAACAACTGAATTACAGTCCTTACACCACAGGAAGAAGAGGACTAACCTCATTTCTGCACTACCTGGCATCCGTGCTGTGCTCACGGCGTCCCTGTGCTTAGAAACGTGGCACAATCTTTATCGTCCCTTTAGTGTATTTTTGTGTATAATGTGGGAGGTGCCATGGTGGGTGCAAACTGTTCTGGATGAGAAGTCAGGATGGCCAATGGGGAGGAGCCGTTCACGTTCCCTCTGGGCCGTAGAGACCTCTCGTGGGCACACTTCGGAGGTAGCTGACGACGGGATTCTCTCTGCACTCGCCGTCCTCGGCTGGCGCAGTTCCTGACCTTTCCGTCCACCGTTCGGCGTGCCTCTCCTAGGATGTGATCCGGGCTCTCCTGACGCATGTCAGAGACGGTGTCTCCTCAATTACTGTAAATGACTGACCCGTCTCGGTGGAGACCGTCGGCCACGCTCTGGCCTCTGTGACTCAAATCCTGCCCCCTCCCGCCCCCCAGCAAATCCACACGTGGCCTCCGTGCCACCTGCTGTGCACCTCATCCTCCTGGAGTCCCTTCTCTCTGCAGCTCGGTGGCCGTGCTGCCGTGGCCTCTTTTGTCTCTATGGTCGGAATCCAGGCATTTGTCCCACAGAGCCTTCTTCCTGTGGCACCAACATTAATTAGAACGGGAGATGTCAGTGTGTCCGGAAGTGGGCAGCAGGCGGGACACCTGGCCTTTCCTCAGGGTCAGACAGGATCCTCCACAGCCTGAGGTGGGCCTGGGGTCCCTCGGGCAGACGAGTGTTTGAAATCTATCCATCCACTATTCTTTCTCGGGCTCTGGAGTCCCGGGGTGGCTGCCCTCCCTGCCCCCTCGCCAGTGTCTGCACCTGCCTTGCTGCCTGTGACCACGAACTTCATCCCTGAGTGCTAGGCACCACGGAGTGCTTGCAAGCAGGTGAGCGTGCCGTTCTGGAGGCGGCCGTCGGGGCCAAGCGTGCATGTAGGGCCCCACTGGTGCCGGCCACGTGGCCTGGGAAGGCCGGGCGTGGGGCCAAGGCGCCGACCCCTCTCACTGCCATGGCAAGAGTTAACTCACGAGCACGTGCCAGAAACGGGAACTGCCAGGAAGCAGATGCTCGCTGAGGTCTGCGGAGTGGCCCAATCACTGTCATCAGGACTCCGCTGCTGGGAGTGGGGGGACCGGGGGTCCTTCATTCATTAAGGGTGGAGGGCCAGAGGTGGGGGCCGAATGTTTGATTCTTACGTGTTAAAATCAGCAAGCGTTGACTGAGGTGGGGGATGGTGGGGACATTTCCTAATGGGAACTTGCTGAAAGTGGTTTCAGACCTGCACTGGGGCATGTCCCGGGAAAGGGAGCCAAGCACAGGGTGTGTGTGTGGGGGGGGGGGCACCTCAGCAGGTGCTGCCCCCCTCCACCGATGCCTGCTGTGACACTTCTTTTCTGGAAGCTCCACACCGCATGGGTCCCAGGGCCCTGGCCTCAGGAGCAGGCTCAGACCTCTGCCCACAACCGGCTCTGCCCTCCGACGGTGCTGGGCCTGCCACTCTGTCTGCAGCAAATAAGTCGCAAACTCTGCTTAAAACCTCCCAGGCCGCTCCTATCTTGCTCAAAAGCACCTTGAGATATTACAAGCCTTACTCTGTTCAGAGCCCCCCAATTCTGCAACCTATGAGCATGAACATGACCAAGGTGACCCGCAAAGCTGCCCGTGGGAGAAACCTCTCCCCCGAAGCATGGGCTCACCCCCAGGCACAGAAGTGCAAGTGTACGGTCCACACTGGGGGCAAACGCACTCAGTGGGCTCCAGATGGGTGTCCCACAAAAAATCTGCTTTCACTTTGTAGTTTATGATTTAGTTCAGTCCACCTGGAAAGACTCAACATGAATAAAAACAGATGCATTTTAAGACGTGCGGCCCGGCTCTCTGACAGTCCTCTTCCTTCCGCCTGAGACAGGCTTCCTGTGTCCAGGGAAGGCAGCAGATCTCTCCGGCACAAGGGGGATGCACCATCTCTGTCACTGGCAGCGGCTGTCAGTGCTGGGACATGCAGACCAGCAAGGTCAGCACTGTGTTCAAGATTTGGGCTCAGTGACACAAGTACGCAGACTTGCAGCGTGTCGTGGTTACCAGAAAAAACTTCTGCCCATGCGTGAACAATTTGGGACTATATACACATGGAGAGAGAGAGGAGGAAGACAGAGAGAGACAGAGATCCTGAAAGCATTCATGAATGAGCTTTGAGCCAGAGGAGGGGTTGAAAACTCTTCCATCAGCACAGCCTCCGGGGGGGTCAGTTGATAGCTGGCTCACCTTCTCTCAGCGAGACGAACCTGCTGTAGACATCCACAAGGTCAGGAAGCGACAGGTGTGCACGGAACAAGGCCTGTCAGTGTTGCTGGCCATGCATACATACAAGAAGAGACACCATGCTCCCGGGAGCGACTTCCAAGGCAACTGTCGCATTCTCAGACACAGGCTCCACTGGCTGCGTGAAGCCAGTGAGACCTGCCTGCGGGAGGTGCTCGAGTATTTGCTGGCTGGACCTCAGTGGGATCAACGCTGCCTACCTTCAGGCCAAGGGCAGGGCCGGAACATCGCAGGTGGGCCTGGTAGGTCAGCAGTCAGCGCCCTTGGCCGTGCAAAGGGCTTTATGGTTCCTGCTTCTGCTGACCCCTTGGAGCCGGCTAGCTCAAGTTGAATGCAATGATGCAAACAAGCACCAAGCACCTGCTCTGGGCGCAGTACTGCCCTCAATGCTCAGGGGACATGCAGGTGACCACAGTGTCTGTGCGGCAGTGAACTCCTTGGAACCAATCCAGTGCCTCACCCCAATCAAGCACTCAATAAACGCTCTTTCAGTGGGACGATGCAGAGATAGCAGCATCCTGCTGGAGATACAGTTAATGCCCAAGGTCATAAGGAGGCGCTCAAGTCTGGGCTGACAAAGCCTTCAGGATGCACTTGGGTCTAGCAAACTTATTTCCACTGAGGAAACTCGTTGGCCAAGGGCATGAATCCTGGATGCATGTGCAAGATGCTCTCCATAGTCAGATCGGTGCAAACTTCAAATGGCTCTTGCTAGCACTGCACGAGGTTTCTTTCATGAGCAAGGTCCTGGTGGCTGTCACTTCGATCTGTCCTTTGGGCATGACTGAATCAAGCAATCCAACCAGAGTTAAACCACTTATCAAAGTATTTACTTAGTGTCGACTTCTGGGATGAGGAGAGAGAACGAACTGTAGTGCCAAACCCCATGAGGTGGCTCTTCTAAACAACGTGATATGGAAGAGACTGGGGTGGGAGAGGTGAGGTAAATTGCCCAAGGTCACACAGCTCAGAGGGACACACAGCTCAGAGTGGCAAAGCTGCGATTTGAATCTAGGACGGTGCAGCTTCTAGGCGTGCACTTTTTCACCTAGACTCTGTTTCTCCTGCTGGAGACAGAAGGAAAGTATGAAATCCAAGCTTTGAGGAATCAGCAACAAACACAAGAGGTTAAAGAGAAAGTGTCCTGAGCCATGACACGGCAGTAAACGTACCAAGTGCTGTGAGGATGGGCTCGAGAGGACGGGAGGTTAGAAGGAGCCGAGTCTAAAGGGAAGAACAGTGTCGGGGATGGTAGTTCAGGGCATGAAATCAAGAGTGGATTGGGGGGGCCTCCAGGAGTGGGGCCTTAAGTGCGCTTGCATCCGCAGGCAGCGTGGGCAGGGCTGCAGTAACAGGAAGCAGCCCCTGGGACCACAGAGACTGCACAAGTCACAAAGACCCCACACACTCCCGCCCCGGGCACTCTGCACAACTCAGTCCCAAGGGACCGCGTGCCGCGTCCTTGAGCCCCGCAGCCTGTGGTTTGACCCTGGCGGCTGACACTGCACACGCCACCTCGGAGACAGAGACATGAATTCCGAAGGAACGATTCCTTCCCCCATGTTCAGGAAAAGCGCTCCTGTTGGCAGGGCTGCTTCCCGGGGAATTCTGGAATGTCAGAGAGAGCAAAATTTCCTTGAGTCACAAAAACACGCCAACTTGAGGCCTGTTCCGAATACTAAGATAGGGGAACCAAGAACCTCCACGTGGCAACTGGCTTGCGGGCCTTCTAAGGGTTCCCCGCTCAGCGGTTCCTGCTGAATCAAAAGCAGTTGTGTCCACAGCGGGCAGAACGGCAGCTGCCCCACCACCGTCCTGACCCTGCGCACCAGTCAGCCTTCCTCCCACACGCCCCGTCTCATTCTAGTAACAGTTGACTTAAAATTGGAAAACCTTCTTAATTAAACAAAGCCAGGGGCCTTTCAATTCCTCGGAACCTGCCCACAGAGCAGTGTACAAGAACCCATGTGCTCGCTGGGTATTTAAGCCTTTCATGTTCACTGTGTTTCTGGAAGGCTGCAAAGCCGTGGGAGACGCAGTCAGGCCAAACAAGTCAGAAACGCTCGCTTTAAACGGTTCAGGAGTTGCAGCTGGGAGAACACGCTCAGGGCGATGGCCCTCAAACGTCAAATCAAACACGGACCTGCGAGGGTGGCGTCACGGGGTCTCAGACACTTTCACAGGAGCAGCAGCCCAAGAGCCTCACATCCGGCCCGGTGGGGTTGCTGAGCAGTGGGGTGTAGTGGGGGACAGAGGAGGCGGGACCTGACCACCTGGCATTCCAGCCCCACCGGAACGCACATAGGGTTCCTCTCTTACACCCCAAATTTCTCTCCCGCTGAAATTCCCGTTCTGCTTTTTTTCTGCTTTTGCCTTTGCCTCTTTCTTTGCGTTCCTGTTCCCGCCTTGTCTTGCATAGTCTCCGCTGAAGTTCATTCCTCAGCTCTGATTTGGTGCCTGGTTGTCTGCCCTTCTCTAAGACAGGCGTCTAAGTTTTCTGGAAGATGCCATCTTCTTGGATGTGAAGAGGACCGCACGTGGGCTAAGTGAACACCCGGGGCCTTGGCAGGCAGGGGAAGGGCTCAGCCACCACTGTGTGGGGACCGTCTAGCCCTCGTCCTGGTGCAAGGACCCTAGTCGTGGGTGCTGATGGGAGGGTCCGGGCTAGACCTGAAACCTGCAGGGGGGGGTGGTGCGAGGTCACGAAGGCAGCTGGACGGGGCAGCAGGCCGGCCATCGGGCTAAGGTCTGAGCCTGGTCCTTGTTGCACAAGCCTCCACTCACCCTTGGGGGGTGAAACCATGGCAATGAGTGATGGGGCAGCTGGGAGGGATGGGTGTTGGATACACGAGTAGACGAGACTCTCTAGACGCCACGTTCTCTACGTGAGTTTTCACCTCTGCCAAATCCTTGTAATTCTTAAGTCTTACAAATTATGTGCTTTTCATTCCTGTTTAAACCCGAAACATCCTTTACATGTCTTCAGCGGTAATCCTAACCCACTAAAACCACCTACAAAAAAACTGCAAAAAGTTATGTTGGGGTTATTCCATATGCACCTGGAGAGATATCTGACCCCGGGCATAATCTCCTGGCTGATGAATTTACAGGTCAATTTTACTAACTTGGTACATCAGTGGGAAAAGGTAATTTCATTAAGGGCAATTTTCATTGTTAAATAAATTATAATTTCACTGTCTATAAGAACTTTCAATAAGAAAGTAAGAATTGCAAGTTGTAATGTTTGACAATGGAGCAGACCCTTTCCAAAGCAGGTGTCAGAGCCGATCTGCGCCCTGGTCAGGGGCGTATGACGCCGGCCCCCGACCCCTGTGCAAGTCTGTGCTGCTGTCCTGGGTCACCTCACCGTCCACACAGGGCGCAGGCTCTCTCCTTGCTGTCAAGGGAGTGACCTCCCCAGGTTCTGGGAGCCTCGTCTGTGACAGGAAGAGAAGGTCCCTCCGCTTCTAGCATTACATAACTTGCTGGGACTCGGTTTTGCATTTGTGTGTCAACAACAGGAAGGATGAGAAGGGTTAGGGGATGGGAGAAGCTTTGGGTTCTCACTGAAAGCCCCCCAGCTGCCATTCCCTCTATTCCAGGTAGGGACGGAGGCCTGGATCCCAAAGCTGGTTTTACAGGAGGGACCTGGAAGTCACTGTCCTACTAGAGAGGCCAGGAACGTGCTTGGTCTTCCAGACATTAGAGAAAATGAGCCCAAACCTTGAAAGCACCAGAAACGAGAAACCCAGGCAGGCTTCCTACACCACCTTAGGAAGCCATATAACAGCTAGTTAGAACAGCAGTTCAAATGCAATGAAAGCACTATTCTAATGGCACGGAGGTAATCTTATGAAAAATTAAGAGACGCCTTCCCTGGAAGCGTCCTACTTATCATCATAAATAATACTCATGAGGGGTGAATTTCAACGATACGTTAATACATCAGCCAAAGGAATTTTATGGTTTTCGGATAACAGAGTCTCACGTGACTCGGGATTACCACCTTCTTCCTTTTCAGTCCCTCCAGCACTTCTTGGACCCCCTTGAACTGAAACTTTCCATCCTTAAGTGTTTTCCCAGAATATTTTCTCCCTACCCCAACCCCTCTGAACATTACAGAGAAAAATCTGTTCAGTCATTTTTGGTTATCAGACTGTGAAAACTTTTGTTTTTCAAGCTTCAGAAGATTATTGAACTGCCTTATTATTATTATTTTTTTTATTTTAGATAACTCAAAACTGGTTTGGATTCATGACATCAACCTTGGCATGTACGAAGAACAAGGAATGAGCACTTGCCTTGTTTGGAACCAAAAGAGAGGAATATTCACTCTCTCTCTTCCATTTTTATTAAGACAGTATTTTTTCCTTTTAGCTGGATGATGCATACTTTTAACATTCCAGGGGAAAAGTGTTAGTGATATGCAAGTCATAATAAAAGAAAATCAAAAGAAATGCAATTACGAGGAACAGGGAACTTCATCATTTTTACTATGAAATGCCCAGAGAAAAATCTAATTTTGAAAATTACCGGCACCGTATAAATGAGAAGAGAATATATGAAAAGATTTGTTTTGGTTTTTTTTTAACTAACTTAATCCTTAATCTTTCTGGCTCTTGGGCTTTTATCTTTATTCTTAAAGGCCCAAAATGATCATTCGGTGCTGGGTCAGGGATAAGCCTCACACTAAAACAATGTAACATGAGGAAGGGGCCATGGGTCCTCTTGGGCTCTGGTCTGCTGCCCTGAAACAGCAGGACACAAAAAGCGACATTAAATAGTGAACTGTACTGAGGAGCAAACAGTAACCTTCGTCTTCCCATGATTTTAAAAGTACCTTTGTAAATGAAAACAAATATTCACATGGCATATTGTGGTGGATTACAGTGCCTCCCTCTTTATCTACTAGGTTGACTCTCACAACAACAGGTAAGTGACTGCTGTCAACCCTACTTTACAGGTGACCAACAGGTAACTGTTCCAAGGACACACGGTTCATCGACGGTGGACCCAGGACTCAAACCCAGAAACCTGACATAAACTGCATGGTTATGACTCCCAGCTAAACGGACTTCACAGAGCCCAAGTGTTGTAAGCTTAAAGACAGAAGTGACTTGACGATTTCTAACAGCCATCTCTTGGAAAAAATTTAAATTATGAGGGGAAAATAAATCAAGGTCTTTTAGATCATAAATGTTGGGGCTGACATTCAGGAGCTTTGACTTAGTTCTGAGTCACTATTCTAACTCAGAGAGATTTAATTCGGCCACCTTCAACCCACATTAAAAGAAACTGGAATCATTCATATATTTAGAGTGGAGTCCAAATAATAGTGCAAGAACACAGTCTTCCTTTAAAAGCTTTTTCTCAGTGGAATCTCCAATTTTCCTTTCAGGCATGAAAAACAACAGTTATTATAGTGGGTCTGGCAGAGAGTTAGCAGTGAGGAAAAGATGAGATGCCACTAATACTATTTCTAACCTCTTTTCTAGTTTTCGTTTGATATCAAGCACAACAGGGAACTATATGGCTCTCTACAGAGAGGGTTCCCCTGACAGAAGGATGCAAGATTTGGGGAGAGCAATTTCCTTTGTCCTGGTGGGATTTCCCCTCATTTTGCTAAATAAGTCAGCCTAAAACATGAAAGAAATGGACATCTGGTTGAAAGACTGCTAAGGTTTCTCTCCTCTTCCTTCAGCGTCACCTCTTTGGGGATGGCTTATAGGAGGCATTCTATGCTTACCTTCTAGCAACAGTGGTGGGCCTCCTAGTGCCCAAAGAAGAACAGAAAATCACTTTCCTGTCCACTGGGTGCTGTAATGATTTTTCTTCTTTTATTGCTATGTACAGCTACTCTTTTTTTCCTTCCCTTATCCCAGTGAATTTGCCATCTCTCTCACAACTTAGTCTTAGTGTTTGTTTTCATTCCCATGTCTTCTCAAGTTACATTCTCCCCACACTGTAAAAACTGTCACTACTGATCTTCTCTGTACCAGACAGCCTGGTACAGACACTAGAACCAGACTCTGCTCAGACTTTCAGTGAGCTGTGTTAGTCAGCCACGCTCGCCCACAGCCTCCAGAGAGTGGAGAAGGGAGCAGATTCAGGCAGAGATTCCTCAAAGCGCTGAAGCTCAGCAAGCACATCTTGGAGAACTTCTGGCAATAGAAGTTCTGGAAATGTTGAACTGCAACACAGAGCGTGATGCGTGGGAAGGAGTTATCTGGGTTTGGAGAGTGGGAACGGACCCCAACCTCCATTGGGTGACTGGCTCCTTTAGAGCATGAAGCTGCCTTTCCTCTGAGGAGACAGACGGGCCTCTTCTTATCCTGACTCCATCAAGCTCTCACTGTAGCCTCATCACATTGCTTGGTAAGTCATCTTGGTTTCCTCTTCTGCAATGCAATGAGGGGCATCCCCTGCTTCTCTGTCACCTCTCTAATGGCTCAGAGGGAGTTTTCCCCTTCTTGTGCTTTTTCTATAAATTAGCCCTATAGACGGGTGAAATTAATCTGTGCCGATTTCCCCTCAAAATTCCCTTGCCCACAGTGACTGTCAAAGCTACTTTCCCCTGTGGCCCATCTCCCCCCCCCCCCACCACCACACTGATCCACCCCCTGACTGACAACCTCTCCCTCTGAGATATTTAGCATCAGCATGTGACTAGCAGGACCTAAAGTCTGGGGTGGACTCAAGAGGAAATCACAACCAGTCCTTTCCCTTAGTTGGAGGCAAAGCCAGGAGGGGGCAATACAAGAAGAACAGGCCTAGGTGGCAGAATGTGTGGCACTGACACATGGGTCACAAGGGTTCCAAGAAGCACAAGACAGAATAGGCCAGTTCGTCTGGGCGAGGAGGCCATAGTGGGGGAGGGCCCAGGGCTGAGGGGTGATAGCACAAAGCTAGAAGAAGGGGGAACTGTGTCCACGGGGAATGCCTGACTGAGTGGGTTTCACAACAAAATCTCATGGAAGAGATAATTGAAATGAAAGTCGGAGCTTATTAAATTTCTGCTGGCCCAACCCGATTTCTCATCATTCCCAGTCATGTGGATACATGCTAATTTCCTTGGCAGCCTTAGATAAAGCTCTTAATGTGATTTGAGTCCTTTAGAGATTAGCACTATTATAAATATAAATGTTCAAACACAAGCAAGTTGAAACCAAATGCCCCCCAAACACTGGCTTTCTGTTAAATGGAGGTTTCCAGTGGTGCACGCAGCCCTTGGGTAAACGAGCTAGAAAACAGCGTTAAATGGGCCCGTTGGCTAATTCTCAAGGCCAGGCCCCTTCTCGGGAAGTAGCAAGCTTATAGTAGCTGCTCTCTCTGTATATAATCTATGGCAGCTGACAGAAAGGCTTCGGGTGACAATCTGAGAAATACTAATTCAGAATGCAAAGAGGGGCTTGGGTAGGATGCACTGAGACCCTGATACAACCGTCTTTGCTCAACAGCTGACCTGCAAAACATTCTTCTTCATGTTCTAACTGCTTATGAGAGACTCACTAACAAGATTGTTCTAAAGGACATCAAGGAGTTTGTTTACCGAACAAAAAGAAAACAGTGTTCAAGTTCTTTAGAAACATGCATTAGACACCAAACCAATGTGAGGGTGCTGGGAGCAGAACTGGGGCGCAGGCACTGAGCCTGGTGTTTTGATGTGGTCATTATTCACTGAGCAGAACCACCGCGTGGCAACACCTTCTGTGCCCGATTCTAGGTACTTGAAATTTTGAAAACAGAGGTCTTTCAAGAAAATCTCGAAGGTTCGTTTTTTTCACTAATTTGTAAACACTTTCCCCAAAGTCGGTCCCAAGGCCTGAGGTAATTACTGTCAAGTCAAGTCAAGACAGAAGGGATTGTGACAGCCGAATTCATTCTCAGGTAGCCTATCTATAGAGTGCTGCTCTTAAATGTTTTTACTACTAAATGATAAAGAGCAAAGTATTTCCAGGAGGAAAAAAAAAAAAAGGAAGAAGAAGAAGAAAACCAGATACCTCAGGTGCCCGTCCTCAGCCCCTAAGGGAGGTCCCCTCCTTACTGGAAGACGGAATGACTTGGGTTTGGTGGACTGACAGGATACCCACTACAATGGGTTGGTGGACTGGCTGAGTGATAATGCTGCACGTCTTCAGTCTTAGTATTTTCTACCAGTTTGGCAATGGCTCCTTTAGCAGAGAATACAAGAAGTGAGCACACCCATGTCACTTCAGCTCCGATGTCAGACGGCATCCAGTTCACTTGCACAAAGCCTGCCCACTTCTCTCATCAAAGAAGACACCTCCCCCAGCCTCTGATGCTGCACCTCCCCCTCCCCCGCACCTCCCCCCTCCCAGGAGGCAGCTGGATGGATGGACAGCAAGGGGCACAATTGTTAGAAAGGGCAGAACTGGACTCGAACCTTGACTCCGCAAATTACTACCTGTGACCACGAGTTGATGAGTTACCTGGTCTCCGTTCTTTCCCTGCAATGTTCAGATCCAACTCATGTTAGATGAGTTCTTTAGCCTCCCGGAGCCCTGATTTCTTAACTCATAAACTGTGGAAAATTAGACTCTGTTTTGGAGTCGTCTTCAGAAGACATGATATCTGCACTCCACCAGGGACTGACATTCAGTGACTGTGATTCCCTTCCATCCCCCTCTCCTCTCTCCAGTGAACTGTCAGAGATCTCAACGCCCCTTTCCCGAGGGCCTGCTTTACTACAAGGAGTGATAGGAAATGCACGGATGGAAATAACACTGTGGGGAAGCCGGGATGGCTCAATGGGTTAAGCGCTCACTTTGCAGCCCCGGATCAAATCCTGGCCCCCGGCCCATGTGGACCCATGCTGAACTGAGGTGTGACCCCCATTCAGTTCTTGCCAGGACCTATGTGGGAGACTCCCAACCCAGTTCCTGCCCTGCACAGCCCTGTGCCCACCTGTGGAGTGAAACTATATGGAAAATCAATGCTGTCAACTATGAAGACTGCTCTGGGCCCTCCCCCTTCTCTCTGTCTGTCTGTCAAAAAACAATAAAAAATAAATCTTTTAAAAAAATAAAGGAAAATAGTAGTGTGAAAAGTTTGAAGCTGATGAGGTTCTTTTTTGCGGGGTTTATAGTTTTAGATTTTAGAATCGTATTTCCCTGACATCATGAGTTAGGGTGAGTTCTTTTAAAAAACCAATGTAGATTAGACCTGACGCCTTTGAGCTTTCAGCTACAAGCCCCAAAGAAGCGTCTGGAATCAGTAGAAGCCATTTCTTCAAGACCAGCCTGGTCCTCAGCAGGAATGAATTTCCGACCCAACAGAAAGGACATCTGACCTTGTACGAAGCCACAAGGTCCCCACCTGGAATGCTCTGTGCAGAGCTGGCTACTTCAAAAGTCAGTGGCAGGTCCAGAGAAAGACTGGGAGCTGACAGATGGGGGAGGAGCCTCCCACAAGACAATGAAGATTAAAAATCAGGAAATCTGGAAAGAGGAAGCCTGAAGGTGGATGCTAGGGACATTCATGAGTTTGTGGTGGACATCTCTGCTTTCCAGTCCATGGATGCCAGACCTTAATCCCCTTGCAGCGTCCTTGATCTTCCTACCTCATGCCCCCCTCCCCCACCGCCAGCGGGTGCCTCTTAGCACAAAGCTATTGTGTTCTCTTGCATTCCAATGTCCTGAGTGGCTCCCCATTAGCCACAGGTGACCTGGCCCATGCATCCGGGCTCACCTCGTACCTTAAACTCTATGTAACTACCAGCAGCATCAGCCCCAAACCTCCTACCTGCGGCTGAGCCCTGCTCACAGCGCATCACGGTGCCTCTCCGCAGGGCTCACACGGCAGCTTCTCGGCGAAGCTTTTTTTGACCAAGCACCCCCCCCCCTTGTTGCCTCCCCACTATGCCCACATCTCCTTCTGCCCCTCGATGCTCCCCGTTAGGCACACTGCTGCCTGTCTGTCTCCTTCTCCCTGAGGGCAGAGCCTGTAGATTGTTCATCTCTGTCTCCCCAGGTTCTAACAGTGCCTGGCACCTGGTAAAAGCAGCGAGGGGGCAGAATGCATGAATAAGCGAATCAACACTAAACGACCTTAACAGCACAATCCATAAACACGGCTATGCTCACGGATGACAGACTCACGAGCCTTTGGTCAGAGTCTCAGGCCTGTGAGACTGGGTAGCAATATGGGGTGTAGAAGAATCTAGAATGGAGTTAGATAGCCAAGCCTACTACTTCATAGCTTTAAGACCTTGGCCGAGACATCTCATGCCTGTGAGCCTTCGTATATCCACCTATAAAGATGAAGTGGTGATGGCATTGGCTGCAAGGGCTGGGGGGAGATGATGCCCCTCTAGGGGGCACGGGGGCAAGCAGCAGATGGTGGTGGACCCTCTGTCCATCAGCAGAACTGCACTGAACACAGACCCTGAAAGGGATGGACAGCCAACTGGAAAGGATGAGAAACCATCCAGCAAGTCAGTGACAGCAAAGGAGTCAGTCAGGAGGCGGGACTTGGTCCATAGCCAGGTCCGCGTGGAAGGTGCGCTGCACAGGCGTGCGGAGGGCGCCCTGCGGGGTGCGGGGAGGAGAGAGGCTGCTGGGAAAGGAGGGTCTCAGGGAGCCCCCCTGCAGGACGCTGGGTGAGGGCGGTCAGAGCTTGGGTCTGTTGCTTCGTCGGTTGCTCTCTGCTGTCCCCTGTCGGTGGGAAGAGGGACGAGCAGGGTGGTGGCTGAGATGGAGAGGCAGGAAAAGGAAGGGAAGCAGGTGAGGAAGGAACACAGAAATGCAGCAATGGGGCAGGTGGGACAGGTGCGGCAGAGAGGGGCTGCCCCCAGAGGCCCGACACTGCCACCGTCAGGCCCTGCAGGGCTGGCGGGTCAGGGTCACTGTGAGCCCACACCCCCTTTTGTCCCCTGGAGTGCTTGCTTGTCACACTGTCCTACCCCGTTTTCTTTTTGCAGGTCAGCAGGACCCCCGTGTGGACCAGCAGCGTGATGTGAGGCCAGAAGCCATTTTAGCCCCGAATAACGTCCCAGTTAATTGTCATGAGGTTTCTTGAGAAGCAAAAAACAAACAACAACGACAAACTGAGGAGGGCAGAAAACAGGAGGAGGGGCAACGAGGCGAAGGGAGCAAGTTGACATTCAGTGCCAAAGCGGCAGTGACGTGCCCCTGGGGGACTATTCCCATTCACAAAAGCCTCGTGCTTTCCCCTTACAAATATGACTGGACTTTATGACTTAGGTCAGTTCACATTTGGGCTGGATAGTTCTCTGTTAGGAGAGGGATTCCCGGGATGTTTACCAGCATCCCTGGCCTCTACCCATGAGCAGCCCCTGCTCAGTAGGGATGACCACATATGTCTTCAGACCTTGCCAACTGTCCTGGGGGAGGCACACTTGCCCCCCTGAGAAGCCTGGCCTTAGAGTATTGGGAAGGCCCCACCCAAATACACCCACCTGTACTTCCCCCATCTCGCCTTACCTGAGCGGTACAAGGACGCCATGCATCTACCTGCCTGTCCACCTGACACTCACAGAAAACACAGTCTTCTTTCAGAGGCTTGGGACTTGCAGGGCCCCTCTCTGCTCAGTAACTACAAACCAGTGGACTTCGGAACCCCAAGGGGGTTCTGCACCCCGGGTCCCGATTTCCTGGGGGACAGAGGATCAGATAGAATGGTTGTCCACAGGCACCTCAGGGGGTGCAGGTCTAAATCGTGGCAACTTCGTTCTCCCCTCATTTTCTCCCCTAAGCTTGTGCTCAGTAAGAAAAAGCTCCAGCAGCTACTCATGTGAACCAGAATCCGGGTCACCTTCCTTCAAATTCTGACAGCAAGTCCTGGAGCTAAGCGAGAAAGCCTTTGCACAAATAAATATTATCATTAAGTGAATTGTGGGTCTGACCATTTTTCCCCCCTGAGTAATTAAGCACCCAAAAGGGGTCAGGCTCCCAAGCTGAGCCTCTAGCCAGAAAAACCAGAATGCAAGAAGCTGAAGAAAGAGTGGCCAAGTCTCTTTACTTTTATGCGAGGAAACTGAGTCCTAGGGAAGTGAGAAGCCAGCCAGGACAGATGCCAGGAAGAACGGCTCATGATACCTTGTTCTAAACAAAGTGCCCACCTCTCCCCTCCCCCAAGACAGGCATCAGGACCACGCCGTCAGGACAGTGCTCTGGAGGTGTGTCCACTGAGGGTGCCGCCAAGCATGTCGACACCTCAAGAGATGGCTCATTTCAGGGACACCCTTAAGCTGGGACCATGCAAGAGGCAACTGACCAGAGTCCCCGGAAGGCTCAGTAACATTGCTTTCAGTGCAAATTAGCATTAGGTGTTTTCAGCTTTAACCTTAAACTCCAGCTGGCTTTGTCTTCTCTGACTTATTCGAATTGTAACGCTGTGCACAGTGTAAAGGTCACACCTGTGTTTACACGCCATATGCCATCAAAATACCGTGAAGAGAACACTATGTGGTCTCTATCAGGAGATCAAAAAAGAAGGGGAGCGGCAGGCTCTCTAGCCCTCACCCGGGGCCGCGTGGCCCTTCTCGAACACTGTGGTCTCAGCAGTGTACGCCCAGGCCCTGGCTGGCACATAAGTGTTCATTGACACAGAAACAAACAGGCACCTGTCCGGTTTCAGGACGGCTAGGGAGTTTCCAAGGTGGACACGAAACACTTTTACACTGTACCCAAACATTTTTTTTTAAAGCCAAAATTAGAAAGAAAACAAACATACTCAGGGTTCAACATGGCAGAAAAAAGAAACTCAAAAGTCAAGACATTTCATAAGAAAGGTTCCCACTGGGTCTGGCTGGGCCCACCTGACCTAGAATCTAGGGTTCCTTCGATCGAGGAGGGAATGGGCTGTCACCCAGAGGCCAGGGAGGTGGCTGTCCCAGGTAGGAGGTCCGTGCTGTTCTGCACGCTACAGGAGTGGACCGTAAGGACAGCAGGGAGAGTTGCTACAGGGGTATTATTCGAGCCTAACCTAACTGGGCTTGGAGGTGCAATTAGTAAGAGCCAGGAACAGCTCTGCAGTGAAGGCCTTTAGCTCACGGCCTCCCTCTGCCAACGCAGAAATAACCTGATACCTTTACGTGGCCTCCCAGTGACCTGACCCAAGCAGGGACTTTACTAATTAGCATAGTCCCTCATGGCCCAGCCTCGGGACTGGCTGTCACACACTTGCCCACATTCCAGCTGTCAGTCTCTGCCGGGCCCTGGGAGCCCCCCAAGCAGCCCGTCAAGCCAGCTCCAAGAGGGTCAAGAGCTACCTTCCTACAGGAGTCCTTTCTCCCTGCTGCCCCACACCGGCCCCGTCCACCTGCCAGCACATCGGACAGACGCCTGTCAGTCCCAGCCTCAGAATCCAAGGCCCACATCCATCCACCTGGCATTAGACATCCTCTGGAGCTAGGTGCGAAAACAAGCTTTTTGCTTGAAAATAATGTTGCATTGTACTGACCTGAAAACAGGTCAGTCGGCTTCCATGAAGCCAGGCTAGGCTGGAACTAGAATGGATCACGTTCAGTAACATGCAAAATGCCAACAGAGAGCTGTCTGTCTGCCCACTATTCAGTGGGCAGGGGTGAGCCACTAAGTTCCTGTGAGAGTCGTCAGTGTATAAACGGTACTGGAGAGGTTAATCATTTAACATCACGTGAATATGGATTTACGCTCCGGTCCTCCACTTGGTGAAACAAGTATTCTCGCTTGGGCTCTTTTCTTCCAGGCAGTGATATCAAGTTCTCCTTCTTCCTCCTTCCCACCATCTCTAGCCCCATGCCCGAAAGAGAGCTGGGATCATGCTCCAATAAGCCAGGTGAACGGCTGGGCAGGGAGGTTTTCACCAAAATCACAAAAACACAACTGAAAGAGAACTGTTCTTAAGAAAGACTCATGTACCATAAAAGGGGAATTTCCAGAAGCCTCTGATATTAGCAATTCACCCTTCCATTCCCTTCCTCTCTAGTTTCAAGATGAGATGATGAAAAAAAAGACCGACTTGTCGCATAATACCCTGAGACTCAGTCCACAAACGTGTAAACTGACACAGTGTGACTTGTGGGAATTTCCACACCTGTTCTTCTGATTTGTCACGAGGAGGAGAAAAGAAGAGAGACGAAAAGCAAGGGTACTTTTGCCCCCGTTCGCCCACATTCAGACACCATCGAGAACTCAGTTTCCTTACTGATCATGTTTGATTTTTTTCCTGGTTGGCCAAAGACAGCCTTTCCAAAGTAAAAGTTCTTAAATGGGCTCTTTAGAAACAGAGATAGCTGGGAATTTTCTCAAAACTTGTATAATATGGATGTTTCTCCTTTCACTTTCCATTTTTACATATGCCTGTAGGGCCCACACGCACAGGCTTTCGGTAGAATGTTCCAGAACGGAGGGGAAGAAACTCCACCTCAGGGCACGAGTATTCAGCTTTCACAGGCCTGGGATATTAGGTGCTGTGGAGGAGTCATATTGAGGAAATAGAAGACAAACTCCAATTGAACAGGGAAATGAGCCAAACAAAAATGGACATAAAGATAAGCGATAGGAGAAAAAAAACACACACACAACGCCTACAAAAACACAGACGCATGCACATAACCAGCTGTCGTTTCTATAAGCAAGCTGGGCTGAATCTGCTCACCTTGCAAAGATTTCCCGTACGGTGGGGACTGCCCGCATACATTTCTTAGTTTCTGCTGGCCAACTGGAAAATTTCTAAATCCCTTTCAATGGGGTCATTGACAGCATGTCTACTTCTTATTTTTTCCAAACTCAAGCCACTTTATTATTTGAAAAAGAGTCTCACGGAGGTAAAATTTACATAGTGCCAAAGAACACGTTTTCTGGGTACCATCTGATGGATTTTCACACAAAGCATACACCCCTGGAACCCACTCGCCTATCAAGAGAGGGAGCTTTTCCGTCCTCCCAGCAAGATCCCGCGAAGCCACTTTGTTTTGAAATTATTGGCATCTGATTGTTTGTGTGTGGAGATTATCAAAGCCAAATGTGTGGGAAGAGAGCCTGGTCATCAATCATCTACTACAAACACAGGTAGTGAAGGTTCTGGGGATGGGGCCCGAGCCTGCACAGGCCTGCCTGCCGGGACGGGCGGGCGCTTTAACGCCGGGCCCAGGGGCTTTTCAGGGACAGGCACCAGGGCCCCTCCGGCAGCCCTGCTGGCCCTTGACCACGGAACCAAGACCGAGCGGGTTTCTTTTCTGGTTTTGTTCTTCAGGCATCAGGCAGGGTTTAGAAAGAGGGAAGTTGGGGCTGGATAGTCAAATCTACCATAGTCTCAAAGGAGCAAATGTTCTCCGATGAGGAGGGCACAACCACAGCTCAGAGCATCGCTTTCCAAAGTTCTGTTGCAACACAGAAAGAGGAGTTCACATGATCAGGCAAATGAGAAATTTTCTCAACATTTCCTGTTTCCCAAATTTCCGAGCAGACCTTCAGGGAATGTCTGGCCCGGAGGCGCACATTTGGGGTGAGAGATAATGTCTTCACTTTGGCACCATGTTGCCCCAGCGGGGAGGGGTAGGGCTGGGAGCAAAACCAAGGCCAAGTGCACGCCCTTGAGGGCTGGGGGGCAGGGACACCCCTGCTCCAATGAACTGAAATTCTGGCAGAGGGACTAGGAGTGGAAGACCAAATGAAGTAGCAGCCAGCACCTCTACACTTCTGGGCATGGGTTTCTCAAGAAAGACTGAGCTCCTCCACAGACCTTTGAATTGTGTGTCTTCAAAGCAAAAAGAGAACGAAAAAAAAAAAAATGTCCCAAAATATTGTGCAGGAGGTAGTTTTTTAAAACATCATTTTTCCAAAATGGTACCCTGAGGTAATCCTTTCTTCACTCTCCCAGCAATCAAAACAATGTGGTTGCAAAAGTTTACAACTTTAAAACCTTTCAAAGGTCACCTCCCTGCCTCACACCCTCTTGCATCAAGAGCATAACGGATATTTTGAGTCACATGTATGGTTCTTTGTTCATTTGCATTTGGTGAAATCCCTCCTTTGGACCAATTTAGTAAGCAGTGCCTTGGGCTTCCTTGTGATTGTTCTCTGGTTCGCTGTCTCCTATCTATCTATTCTTTTCTGTCAGAAAAATTTAGACTCTCAGTGGATAAAATGAAGGTGAAGCCTTTGCCATTTATGCTTTCTTTTTGCTCAGCTGGTTTTTCCATCTTGCTTCGGATGGAATTCCTTCTCCTTCATGATGAACTAAGCCTGTCCAGGCTCAGGTGAAGTTCATATACTCCAAGAGGCTCTTGGCCCTCTCTCTCCACGGCCCCTCCCTCCCTGATCTTTTGCTGAACTGACATACTTCTCCATATTTCAGGCTCAGATGGGTTGGTCTCTACCACTGGACTGTGTCATCGAAGGCCTTAATCAAAAGCTGTAGTGACAAATTGAGACTGTGAGAGAAATTGGCGAGATGGAAAATGTATCCTGAGCACCCACTGCCTCAGTGTAGGGGTTCCCGCTGACGGAGATTCTCACCTCCACATATAAAGCACAGCCAAGAGCTCGCAGGCCCGGGACCTCTTCTTCCACCAGATGCAACCGTGCACACCAGCTGTCACGGGAGGCCCGAGTGCTTTACGAGGCTGCCTGCTCACTCCCCCGCTCCATGTGCACGCCAACGGCGCTGGCTTTTAGAAGCGTATTTCTTTCTCTCTGAGTAATTTAAAAGTGACTCATGCTCAACTTCACCAGCCGAGACATGTGACCCGCAGTATCTATAGATGTGTAAACCAGAGCATGAGTTCTTAGAACATAGATTCCCCCCCTCCCATGTGCTGTTTATTTGCCTTCACTTCACAGGGACTGAGTGATGATGATACAGATGAGCTGCTGGGGACCGCCTGCCCCGGGCTCAGACTGGAACGGGCCCACCAGAGGCCACACGGCATACCGTCCAACGAGAGAAAACAAAAGAGACCAAGGAAGGATGGGACAGGCAAACAACCCAATACATTTGTTTTGTATTTGTAGATTATCAAGAAGCTCTGAGAACAACCCATAAAAATCGAATCCGATGAGGATTCATATAAACAAAAACTACTCTAAGTTACGACTCCTTCTGTACCGGCAGAAACTTAGACTTAAGGGAGAGAACACGCACACTCGCACGCACCCACACCACTTCTTCACTTCCAAAACAGAAAACCATTCCTTGAGTCTGCTGGGGTTTGGCTTCATAACTCACATATCTTCACATGTTTTTATTTCTCCAACTCGCCTTTATTCCTCCATCACTAGAGGATGAGGCCAGGCCCAGCTCTGGCCGGCACTGATGTTGTAGGACAGACACATTTGGGTGACACAGCTGACAAGCCTTCTAGATAGTGTTTCCTACCTCTTTCTCACTTCCTTTTTTCTATTAAACCAAATCTAAAAACTTGCTTGCATGCTTAGTGAAGACCTCTGTAGTCTGCCTTCTCCCACTGCATTTCTTAACACTATGTTAACTGTGCAATTTATCTTGGGCTATGGCTGGGTGGTGTCTTCACTACCCCTCCAATGGGCTGAGTTGTTCCCACCCCATTCCCCCCGAACCTCCATCACCCTTTGTCACTCTCCATTTCTTCAACCTCATGGTGTCTTCTTACTGTCAGCCTCCAAGTCTTAACCCAGTCCTCAAACACAGTCCATCCCACTTGAAACCTTCCATGAAGCTTTACCTGGCCCTTCAAGCTGTCTTAACATCTATGGCTCCTAAACGTCTCTGATACTTCCTTATGTCTGCTCTCCAGTTTTATTTTGCTACTCAACACATGATAGTCACAGTTCTTCAGTTTGACTACAAGTTCTCTGAGGAGGGAGTTACACATTTCATTCCCGTATAGCCCCACAGTATCTAGCTCCGCAGCAATGGGTGCATCAAGTTTGCCCATTCAAAGAAACAATATTTTATTTTTGCCAAAACAAACGAACAAACAAACAAACAAACAAAAAAACCAGGCAAAGTCTTACCTAACTTCTAGCCCTCTGTTAAATTAGACTGCATGTTAGCTGAAAGATAAACTTTACTACTCATCCCAGTTGGAGACTATGTAGACAGGAGTAAATGCATTGAGTATTCAACAATATGACAAACACAGGCACTAATAGGCATTTATGTAGCACTATGTACAAGCATTATCTAAGCAGTTAACAAACATCAATTCATCTGAACTTCATACTGACCCAGTGAAGTAGATACTGTTATTACCCCCACATCACACAGGAGGAGACAGCCGAGTAGGTAACTTGTCCAAAGTCACATAGCTAGAAAGTGGCTCAGCTGTATTCAAACTCAGACCAATGTGGCTCCAATCTGTGCTATGCGATATTCCTTCCTATCAACAGGTGTGTGTTTTTAGGAGCCTGTGTTCTACAAGGATACCTCATCACAGTTATGAATACCAAGAACCATCATCACTCAAGTCCAGTGTAAAGAGAGATGGTCAGACGTTATCTTCCAGGGGTACCTCATAAAGACACATGGCTGTGTGGGAGCTTAGAAGTAGCACCTTAGACGACAGGGAGTAGAACCTGCCAGTCCACAATGGACTGCCCAAGCTCCACAGAAATACCAGGTTCAAACCTTGGGGCAACCTTGAGGTTGGATCCCCTTCATCCCAATGTTACTATACATTCAACAGAATCTCCCCCAATCCTTAATTTCTCCACATAAAGAAACTCAATACAATCCAAATCCTAGCTGCAGTTACATTTGTTTACTATCGTTTAAATATGTTCTTGCAGGCCCACACGTGGCGTGCTTAAGAACTCCAGAGGTACAAGAAGAAAAACCTCATCCTGGTGGTCAAACCAGGGCAGGAAATGATGCCACCAGCAATTATTCATGTATTAGCAGTCGCTTAAGTACCATAAGGCTTTTAGGGGAAAAGATTGGGAGGCAGTGGTTGGAAACTAAGCTCCATTATTAATGTAGTCAAGCTATTCAGCTGGATTCAATAAAATAAAAAGCCCTGCCCAGACCAGTGTCTGAAGCAGAAGATGCTAAGAGCTGTTTTTAAAAATCTGGCTTTATTGAATCCAGGCTTTATACACAGCATTCCTTCTTCCTGAATGGCTGAAAAACCACCCCATGCCGTTTAAACCATTGGAGAGGAAATGGACTTAAGCTGTGTCAAGAAAGCACAGTTAGATTTAAGGGAGACAACTTCATAATGTTCAAGGTGATCAAAACCTTGGCAGCCCTTTGGCTATACTGTCAAGAAGGGCTGGGAAATCCCCTTCTATCGCTTCAGGTCAGGTTCAGCACCCTCCCTGTGAGCCCACTACAGGCCGGGCCCCCCGCGGGTTCTGCGAGACCCTGAGCACTCATACTGAGGTGAGTGACACGCTGCCCTGCTCCTGAGGGATTTATATCCCAGGGGAGAAAGCAGGAGTTGGGGGTTGACTTGCAATGGAGAAGTGTTGCGGTTGGGTGAACCTCATTTGGTCTAACAGTCTGTCTGTGTGTCTGTCCCCTCCCTGGATTTGCTGCGGTCCCTTTTCATATCTCTGGCTCTGTCTTGTTTTGGGGACTCTTTTGTTCCCAACCTCTCAGGTCCCAAGCCTCAGACCTCTTGGGCAGAGGGAGCCCACTGGTAACTTCTGTGTTTGTCTTTTTGAACACATCCTAGGTCAAGTGCTGCTCCTGCCCCACGGTCTGCTCAGCAGCTCAGGTCACACCAGTCAGTAACGCTGGGAGACCTCGCTGTCCCCAAACTCTCTCGTACTACTTGGCTGCACCACCCGAAAAACAGCCCCGGAGGAACTGGCTCCTCAGGGAAGGCATGAGGCCTACGTGTTTCACATTCACCTCCTGCCCAGCAAGCGTTTACCCAATGCCAAGGGCCCAGGTCCGGGGGTGGGGTCGGTGGAAAAGGAATGAAAAGGACCTCAGCCCAAAGCGAAGTGCAAAGAGCAGACAAATTGTACGACAATGTTAAGAACAGAGGTGACTCTCAGGCCCAGTCTCATTGAGCCCCTCAAGCGTTGAAAACCCAACGAGCAGAGCGCTTGTGCCATATGGCCCCCATGCTGTGCCACCGGCCATGGAGCACGCCCGCCCCCTTTCAGGCACACCATGGGCCTCAAACCAGTGTCAGCCACGGTCAGGGTGGTGGACCCACAACGCAAAGCCGAGCCCCTCGGACGCCACTCCCAGGGCAGAAGGATGACATCCTGTGGAGGAGGAGAACCTTGGCCAAACCTGAAGCAGGGCCGTGGAAGATGAGAGGACTTGGGGCTGGGGAGAGGGCAGGGGAGTCCCTGCAGACAGGAGAGCAGCCAGGAGCTCTGCAGGGGCAGGGAGAATGCACGCGTGTCCTGACAGGATCCGCGACACTGTCATGGGCACAGAGAGCCATGGTGAGTGACGTCCTTAACGTCACGCTCTGTCACCTCCCCTTCTCCTAAAATCTTCTGAGTCACGTGGTGCCTCCAGCCCCCACTCCTTCCAGTCTGCTTCACAGTTACTCCTTCGGGCTGCAGGGATATGGATGACACCGTCACCAAGTCACAGAATCGTTGTCCCATCTGCCTTAACTTCCCACAATGGCATTTGGAACTTGTCCTTTCACCCCCACACCTCGTGTCAGACCAGCTCTCACAGGCTGAGATCATACAAAGGTGGCCAGGACGTGGAAAATACATATTTAGATTAACAATGCACTCTAATGAAATACATATTTTTTGGAGAAATTGTTTCAGAGACAAATAGTATTATAATGAACTGGTGTTTCTTAGAATGGTGTTAAAGGGGGTTTTTAACAGACCCTTCCAACACTAGGCAGACTATATACTTATATTGACTTTGAGTGTGATAGCTAACCAAGGGGAAGTGGGACATCAGAAATGTTAAGTGTGGGTGTGAAAATGTTTAAGATTACAGCAATAGGAATGATACATTCCTCAAAGGGGGCATTATTTGCTTATATGAATTTATCACATTGGTGGACCTATTTACCTCCCTCTCTTCCCTTCCTTCCTTCTGTGGAGCCAGGCACTGCACTGGATGCTGAGACTACACAGTAGAGTCAGATATGATTCCTGCCTTACTTACTGAGCTCACACTCCAGCCAGGGAGACCAATAGCTAACAAATTCTAATGCTGCAACACGATAAGGTGCTATAATGGAAGTATGTGGAGAACGCTACGGCAGCACGATGATGGCAGCATCTGTTCTGAATGGGGTTTAGAGGACTCCCCTGGCATTTAATTCTACAATAAATATTTCTCATATATCTCATTGCTAGGGACTTAACTGTCTCTCAGTCACCTATTCATATTCTCTCTCCAACTTCTATTCATCTATTAATATCTACCTCACTCTCCAGCCATCATCTATCTATCTCTCTAGAATATTTCTAATCACATAACTTTCCATTCATCCATCTATCCATCCATCTATCCGTCCCATCCATCTATCCATCAATCCATCCAGAACATTTTCAATCATCCATCCAGAACATTTTAAATCACATAACTATCTGCCTGCCTACTTATCATCCATCCATCCATCCACCCACCCAACCACCCACCCATCCATCCACCCATCCATCCATCCATCCAGAACATTTTCAATCATCCATCCATCTATCCATCTAGAATATTTTAAATCACATAACTGTCTGCCTGCCTACTTATCATCCAT